>LAPY01000002.1:81767-106626 GCA_000970635.1 Eragrostis tef
CCGCCGCCGCCGTTGTGCTCGAGCTCTCGGCCAGGACGCCGCTTCAACGCGGCCGCGTCCTCCACTCCCATCGCCTCCCGGGTCGCCGCGTCCACCTTTACCCGGGTCGCCTTCGGACGCCGGCTCGAACGCCGACAGGAAGGTTCAGCAGGACGCCGACCCACAACAAATGCTCGATGCCAGATCTTGCGTTGATTGCAGTTACTATGCTGGTTGATTGCAATTGATGTGTTGGTCAATTGCGGCAAGCTTCTTGCGTGCTTGTATGGATAGTGAATGCTTCACTTGTATCTCGACATAGAAACAGCAGAAACCAGAGACATGCTATGTTGGTTGACTTGTATTTTGCAATGAGATTTTAGAGACTAACACAAGGGTAAATGAGTCATTTTGATTCTCCTCTCTATTTGTTGAAACTGAAACCAGAAAATTTACCAAACGGTTTCTAAAGTGATTCTGTTTCAGACTCTGAAACATTTCTAACTTGAATCTGAAACGTTTCTGATTCTCGATGAATCTGGAGCTGTACCAAACGAATATCATATTTGGTTTCAATGCCACCAACCTATTCAATCTTCAAAAGAAAGAAAAAAGGGATGCTCTCTGCAATTGGGAAGTTGGTTAACGTCATAAAAGAACATGGCTTAAGGAACGGAATTAACATAAAAAGGATAAGTATGAACATTAAGTTAAAAATGAAGAACTTGAGGGGCCCAAGTGTAAACAACAAAATACTGAAAACTCCACCGGCGTCGCGAGCGTGCTCTCCCCCACCTCCTTCCCACTCCCTCGCTACCTTGCCATCTCCGCGCCGCGGCCGTCCGTACCGCGCCGCCCGACGGCCTAGATCCCGCCGGCGAGTGGCCCCATGGACCGTCTACGGGCGGGGAGCCCAGTCTACGGCCGACAGCGCAGCGGCAGCAGCACTGGCTCCTCCTCCCCCGGCGGCGTCTCCCCCTCGCACCACCGTTCCTCTTCAACCTCCTCAGCTGCCTCCGCTGCCGGCATCTCCAACGTGCGCCGCACGCAGAACGTCGCCGCGCGCGCAGCGGCGGCACGGCTCGCGCAGGTCATGGCCTCGCAGAGCGCCGCCGCGGCCGCCGGCGACGACGACGAGGAGGACGACTATGGTGCCGACCACCCGCCCCCGCCCCCCGCGAGGTTCGGAAGCGGACGACCGGCACACGGAAGCAACGGCGTCTCCCTGCTCGGCCGCCCCGCGAGATCTCCCTCCCCTGCGGTATTTTTGCTTCCGGATCTCTCGCTCATCTCGCCCCAGCCTACTTCTCTACTTAAGAATCGGATGTTTAGGGATGCTGTTATGAGCTTATTAGTCCAAATTGGTCAAACTGAAGTCAAATTGTGGTCACGAACCAGCCCATGAGTGTATGCCTCGAATAGTTAAGGCTTGCTCGTGCTAGCTTATATTCGTAATGCTGTTAACTCATTTGGACCTGGGGGGATTTGGAGAACCGACCAGCGAATAATAATGCTCTAGTAAAATCTCGATATGCTCATTTTGCTAACTGCTTCTCTGGGTCCTTAAGCTGATTCGATCTCCTCGTGTTTTCATTAGTTAGGTCGGAACATTGTAGAACCACCGCCGACAGTCCGCTCAACATCAGCAGGGAGGCCAGCCGTTGCATCACGACCAACCACCACAGTGGTGCCACCGATCAAAACAAATACGACATTGCGAACCCCGTCACCTATTCCACCCGTGGCTGTGGAGCCTCCAGCGGATCGAAGTCGGCCCAAAAGGTACACTATTACATTGCCTCAGATCTCCATAACGTGATAGATATTTTGATTGCCTCTCAGATCCAACAAATAGGTTAGTCTATGTTTCTACAAAATAGTTGCATGATTGCTAGTACTCCTGTGTATTACCGGTTTTGGCAATACTGAGCGAGTTTCATTGTACCATTCTTTGGAAGAAATAGTGCTATCATTCCGTGATATAAGTTGTTGGTCAGGTTTTTTTTTTTAACTTTGACTATAATATGTAAACTGAAGATCGGTGTTATTGTAATTATCATGAAAACAGTGTTTATTATAATTATCGGTGTTATTATAGTTATCATGAAGATAGCGTTATTATAATTATCATGAAAATACTATCATGAAAAACTGGAGCTGCTTGTATTGCTGTCCTAGATGACTTGTATTTTGGATCGGAGGGATTGTTTCCTTACTTTGTAACAAAGCTCTTGCTATCATATGACCAGCTTACTGCATTATTCAGCTCTTGCGATAGTCTTAGTTTGACTTATCATGTATATTGCATTAGTATAAGCATAATCCCTCATTTATATTGTTGTGAATTAACCTGGAAAAAGAAAAGCAAAGATAAGGAGTTTCCAAGCTATGGTTTTGGAAGAATTACATTGTTTCACGAGTCGAAATCACGACACATGTCATGTTCACTTTGGACGCTTCAGCAGAAAGTCCCCAATCACTTTTATTCCAGTAGAACCAAGCTTCTGAACCCAGTTGTACAGTACCACAATGTTGTGACGTGATTGAAATCTTGCTCTACCATCTAAATTGTTAATTTATGTTATATTAGATTAGTAGGTAGGTTGATACAACTAAACTAAAAGAAAAATTATAGTTAGAAATGCTTTTTAAGATCCACCCCATTTTCACTACATTTTTCTGTATGTGATAACAGGGGCTGTGTTGCTTTTGTTACATAGGAAATTGGATTAGTCCGTTGTCACATTATCAGTCACTTCTTATTTTCTTTCATCGCTACCTCTTTAACAGAAATAGGCAAGATATACCTATTGATCCTTTTTATTCTTTAGGTTTGATCCAGGGCTTCTTAACTCCAGAGAATCAGGACTAAAAAGAGAGTCATCCACACTTCAAGATGAGGTGTTTCTTGTTTTCTAAAGAAGTTTCATTTATATCTTAGCTCATGTTTCTTGTGTAATCAGGAATTCTAACTATTATCATTGAATATATGAGAGTGCATTTCAACTGTGTAAGACTAATGCAGTACTTTCCTACAGCTTGATATGCTACAAGAGGAGAATGAGAGTGTTCTGGAAAAGGTGAAACAGCAACTATCAGTACTATGTAGTGAAATGTGGTCATCAATTTTTTATGTGGGGTGTCAGTAATTACTTCCTAATCTTCAACTGTGTAAGACTAATGCAGTACTTTCCTACAGCTTGATATGCTACAAGAGGAGAATGAGAGTGTTCTGGAAAAGGTGAAACAGCAACTATCAGTACTATGTAGTGAAATGTGGTCATCAATTTTTTATGTGGGGTATCAGTAATTACTTCCTAATCTTGCTTGGCAGTTACGACTTGCTGAAGAAAAATGTGAGGAAGCGGAGGCTAGAGCCAAGGAGCTTGAGAAACAGGTTAGTTAAGGATCAACTAAAGAATGTCATTCTGTGCTCTAAATCGGGATGTTTGCTTATTTGCAACATGGATCTGGGTCTGTTGCTACAACAACTGAATCACAGAAACAGAAAGTTTGGAATATTGGAAAAAGTTTAGTTTATACGCTCCCTTGAAGAAGTTTAACATTTTATGTTTGTGAACCAATGCTCTTTGCTCGTGAGCAGTATGCATCTTTTGTCTTCAGAGGTCATAGGTTGTTTATATGCAGGTAGCTGCTCTTGGAGATGGAGTATCATTAGAAGCTCGCCTCTTAAGCAGGTTTGTTTCATGCGTGATTACACATATTTCACAAATCTTCATCTGGTCATAGCATGACATTCATTTGAATGCTGACAGGAAGGAAGCAGCACTTAAACAAAGAGAGGTTAGTTTTCTTGTCTTCTGCCTGCTGGGTGTTGGTGTTCCAAATCTTTTGTACTGTTTGCTTAGCCAAGATTTAGATGTCTATTGGTTTCACTGTTGAATATTAAATGTTGTTTATTGTTCAAAAAAGATAGCTTCTGTTCAGAACCCCAATTCTGATTTATTTATTTTTTAAAAAAAACTTTATGTTCGCTAAATATATTATGTTCATACAAGATACTTATTTTGATATTTTCTGAATGCTATATGAAGTGCATGCCTATATATTTTAGAAGTTGTGATGAAATGAATGGCAAACCAACATTATTGACCAACCCTTTTCTCCTAAATTTGTTGCGGCGAAATGAATGGCCAAAGTTGTGATGTAATTCGTTGTATTTTTCCTTCATCTCAGGCTGCACTGAAAGCGGCAAGGGAATCAAAGGATGGTAAAGACGGAGAAGTATCAACACTAAAGCAAGAACTTGAGGTAAAATCTTTATTTGAATCTAAATGGGGAAATCTGTATTGTATGTGGTGCTTCATTTGACCCTTATGTCCTGTTTGCTTCCCAATTCCGATGCTTTGAACAGTCTGCTAAAGAAGAGGTTGCATCAGCAATGGACCAGCTAAAGGAAGCAGAGTCTGAGACGAAGGCTCTCAGATCCATGACTCAGAGAATGGTCTTAACCCAAGAAGAAATGGTTAGCTTGATTACTGCTCGATTCTGCTCATTTTTGTTTGAACGACATTGGTTTTAATCTAATATATTTGGAGCTTAATGTTAGGAGGAGGTTGTTCTAAAAAGATGCTGGCTTGCACGTTATTGGGGCTTAGCTGTTCAGTATGGTAAGTTGCTTGACAAGTCCTTTCTGAATGGAAATATTTGATTTTTTTTTCTACTTACTACTATCCATTAAACATTTGAAAAGAAAAGGAGTAACCTTTGTGGTATTTTTTATGCAAAAAAAACCATTTGCAGTATTCATTGTTCTATCTTATAAAGGAACTTCGATAGATAATTGCCTTGTTCAAGGGTGATGGCTCTTGTAGTCTCATTCACAGATGAATAGATGATGTGATTGTTGCATGCATCAAGTAAAAACTAACTGTAGATGTCGTAGGATAGAGTAAGAACTATTTATCTCTGTAAGGCATCATATTATGTAATTACTCTGCAATTATTTTGTGTCTCGCCATGCTAATACCATATTCACACCAAACCTTAGCTAATAAGACCAGCACTAGCATATATATCACTTGGCCATGTTTAGGTTTGTCAACCCAAAAGGAACCGGACCCGCTAAGAAAATGGCATAAGTCTAATAAAAATGGTGCTAATATTTCGTGTCCCTTATTCTTAATTATCTAATGACCATCTAATAAACTTGAAGGAGTGTATCCTGAGGTTGCGGTATCAAAACATGAACACTGGTCCTCATTAGCTCCTCTTCCTCTTGAGGTGGTTCTTTCTGCTGGGCAAAAGGCTAAGGAGGAGCCTCGTAAACAAGGTAAGTCTGAATCTGTATAATGTATAAGTTACACATCACAATGCATCCCATTCCCAACTAATCATGCTTGAACATTATGCAAGCAGGTGAGGACGAGGCTCAGAGGAGAAATAAGCTTGTGCGAGAAATGAGTGACATAATGGGAGAAGGCAATATAGAGAGCATGCTTTCAGTTGAAATGGGACTGAGAGAGCTTTCGTCATTGAAGGTGTTAATTTGCTTGTTTTCTAGTTTTCTCAAAGGCAACATTGCAGTAGCACTTGTACTTGCTCCAACGTAGCAATAAGGTCCTGCATTATTTTTTATTTTTTAAAGGAAAATAATTTAACATGCTAGCTCAGTGTTGTTTCTGCCAAAAGCTGAAAGGACCTGGTTGAACTTCCCACAATAGTGGGAAGCTCAAAGTAACGATTTGTTTTTGAATAGAGGCTGCTTGAAAAGTTGGACAAATGAGTGAAATAATAAGGAAACACAATGATTTTGGCTTTCTACCATTCCACAATTTCTCTTTCACGCGACTTATACCATGTACAACCTGGCTTCATTAGCATTTTAAGTTCTTGTTGTTGTCATGTAGGTGGAAGATGCTGTTGTAGTTGCACTCGGCCAACATCGCAGGCCTAGCATAGTTCGGCAGTTCACATCAGGTTTAAATTATGCCTATATTATTATGTGATTCGTTATTATATTTTTTTTTATCCATTTTTGTTACAACTTTATTTAAGTTGTTCTAGTGATCTTTCATACTTCATCGTGGACACAACTATTTGTTAAGGTTCAGAGGCAGTACATTTTGTTTTGTGGGGATTAGTAAAATTTGCATTTTTAAGTTATAGGTTCGCATATCTGCTATTTCTGCAGTTGAGTCCTATATCTATATGTTTGAAACATATAAATCCCTCCATAATCCACATAATTTGCATTGGTCTTTTTCCCAAATATATTATCACCAACACTGTTAGACATGGTAGTGGCTATCACATGAAACAAATAATGATTATATGGTACCGCGGAAACAAACATTGATTATATTGTACTTTGGTGCCACCTACAGTTCCACATGCATTTTTCTTTGCACATATTTAGTTATATGTCCTTGTTTATGCGCTTAGAAACTAAGGTATAAATTATTTTGTGCCTATGCAGATTTTAAATCACCTGGTGAACCTAAATACTTGGAGGCATTTGGTACTGCTATTTCCCCTTGGATAATAGGATGTTCGCAAAGTTCCCCCTTTTACTATATTCAAAACTGAAACCAATCTTCATGTTGCAGACCTTAGCCCAGAAGAGGCAGAGGATGTTAGCTTTAAGCAGGTAAGTGTTCAGCAATGTGAATTCTCCTTCATCCACTTATTACCATGATTTATGGTGTTCACAACAAATTCAGGCATGGCTTATATACTTCTGGAGAAGAGCCAAAACTCATGGTATTGAGGAAGATATTGCTGATGACAGGCTTCAGTTTTGGATTGGTCGCAACGCACTTGCTCCAAACTCGCATGACGCTATAGATGGTATGATGCTTCATGTACCAGTTGCTGATATAACAAACCATCGTTAGGTATCTCTGTTTAATTTACCGATTAACATGATATCCGTTGAGTGGAAAGCTGAACATACATTTCTGCAGTTCCTTTTGAACAATATCCTTTCCTGAATGATCTGATGGTCATGTTGCCCTTGGAAGCCAATTCACTTTTGTAGGAAACCAAAAGTTGTTGTAGCTGTCTTTATGCATAAGTAGCCAAGGCTGCTGTACGAAATTGTTTGTTCTTATATTCGTAGATTTATGCATAAAATCCGATTTTTGTGGTCCAAGGTGCCAGCTTTTCCATTTTCTTCTTACTGGGTGCTGTCATTTTTATTATTGCAGTGGAGAGAGGTCTAACAGAGCTCAGGAAACTGGGCATAGAGCAGCAATTGTGGGAGGGTTCACGAGCAGAGATAGATCAAGCTTCTTTGGCAGTTGAGAATCACTAGGCATTCATCATGGTTGGTTAAACCCTTTTGGTGTGTCATCCCAATTTTGAAGAAATGGGAACTTCAGTTCCCAGCTGGTCTCGGGCCCTAGCATCGTCAGATCTCAGGAAAGCACTTCAAACTTCGGGTGTTCAGCAATGAACTTGTCCAAACTCCAACGAGTTTGTGTAGTGCATGTGCAAGCCATTTATCTGTTGTTAAAATAGCTTTGAGAAATGTGTAATAGCTTTGCCTTGGCTAGACAAACAACAGCAACCTCACTTCCAGCAATTGTGAATTTTGTGATTATGCCCCTGTTTATTCTCTGGTGTCCAGCCGATGTGCAACTGTGAATATCTTGATTATCCGGGTATTGTGATTTAAGCACTTCAATCTTCGGGTGTTGAGCAATGAAATTGTCCAAAGTCCAACGAGTTTGTGTAGTGCGCCATTTATCTATTGTTAAAATAGCTTTGAGAAATGTGTAATAGCTTTGCCTTGGCTAGGCAAACAACAGCAACCTCACTTCCAGCAATTGTGAATTTTGTGATTATGCCCCTGTTTATTCTCTGGTGTCCAGCCGATGTGCAACTGTGAATATCTTGATTGTCCGGGTATTGTGATTTTCGTCTTAGTGTCTTCAAAACTAGCATCCTTCAATGTTGTATCCTCTGTACGTATGTCTGTAACAATTGTTTAACATTTCCACCGCCCGAGTCAATGCCTGTGTTTTAGTCCTGAATTACGAACCTTCCTGGCAGGTTGCTATATGGTTCTTATTTAAGCATTTGTCATAAACGTGCAGTCTCGTTTTCTCAATTTTGCAGTAATTTGATTTTGATGTATGGTGAGGGTCGAAGGTGGAATGTAAGCTGTGCATCTCTTATTTGCCTTCGTGGAGTGACACTGTCATGTGTCCCTTTCTCTCGTCACATGCCCTCCTTACAAATAACGCAGAACACAACTCAAATTTGTCATGCACGGACACCACATGCAAAAATACGCTGCATGTCTCCAGTTTTGCCTTCTCCGTGCTTCATTTTTTTTTTCTGGCGAGGCGTCGTTGTTCACTTGTTCTTGCGCAATCCTATAGAACAGCACCGTGTTTCACTTACCAAGATGAGATCAAGCCCATAAACCAGACATGCTAGGAGAGAAACCACCAATTTCTTGTTCCAGCCAAAACTCGATACGAAACTCGGCAACAAAATGGTGACACGACTGCAGCTGGTCAGGGTCCCTGTCTTGGTGATACGAAACTCGTCCGGAATTCAGCGATGGACCGGTTGCCATGGCGAGGAGGGAACTCGGCGACTCGCGGCGGCATCGCTGGCCGGCGGCGATTGGTGATGCGTCCCTGTATCTTTGATTACAGTACGCGCTAGCTAGCTAAGCTAGCTCGAATTAATCACTCTTTTTTGGGGAGGGGTCAAGACGGTTTAGGGCTGTCACGGGAAGCCTGCCTGGGGTGCCGCTCTCCTTTGCCTTGCCCCGTCTTCTTTGCTTCTTATTTATTCCCCACTTCCCTTTCACCCCTTGCGTCCTTGGTCATTCATCCATCCATCCATCCATGGCCGTGTTCATTCCCTCGACAGCACGTTACACGCGCAAAAAATTTTTGAGCGATTGTCGTCGTACCGTCGCCATCTCATACGGTTGGCATTTGCTAGCACTGCAGTAGAGGCAGCACTTTCTGGAGTCTGGTTGGATAGCTGAATATGGGTGTCCGGGAAAATGTGGGATCAGAAATTAGGCTCTTGGTTTATGCATGCTTGAAAAAAAAAACATGTTTATATTTCTTACGAGACTCATGGGTAAAAGTTCAATTTAACAGATGTGCTTTCTGGTTGTGTACTTATACGCAATTCACAGCTTTGTGCGAACAGAGACTAAATGAGGTTTCACTTGTGTCCTGTGTTGATGTTGATTTAGTTCCAATAGATAATGATGAATGTTCCCCCCAAAAAAAAGAGATAATGATGAAGGTCCAAATGGACAGTTCTACTACTTGTAGTACTATGCAACATCCTCAAGTGGCTTCTCAAATAAAAGGTCTTTTTTTAAGAAATCAAACCGAAGGTCTTTATTTAATGGTATGTGGTTCTCGGGCCGTCGAATCAACACCAGGAGATGCAGACCTGTCAGTAAACATTGTTCTGGGGATCAGTAAACTTCACTGAACCGTACTGCCTATACTGACAAAAATGGATGTCGCGCTCTTGAAACAAATCCATAAAATCAAACTACTCCACTACGAATCAAACGAGTTTGATCATAGTATGTTTCCCATTAGCATGAAATTAATATATTCTCTTTCATCAGATCCGTAATTAATTTTTTTTCGAACCAACAGATCCGTAATTAATATCATGTATTGTTGTATAACAAAAACGTGAGCCATCTGAACGCGTCAGCTGCTTGACTTGGAATTTCTTTTCACGCGGCCATGGTGCGACGAGTACACTTCGTAATTTCTTTTTCAACTGCTTGACATGTACTTCTGCCGTCGAATGGAAAGAACAACTGAATTCTTCTCTCCCTCACTTTGCAGGAACTCATGTGAGCCGTGGTAAGGCAGGGCAAACTTTTCCCCCAGTGTTCTGCTCCCTCCAGTTTACATTCCCTTGCATCGCGCCCGACGATCTTTCTCGCTCGGCTCCGGCAGTGTCACAGGATGCATGAGATAGCTTGTAATTGGACATGTTGAGTTGCGCACACTACAGGGTTTTGAGTAGGAATTCATTTCAATCATGTATCTCTCCCTCATCCTCAAACCGTGAACAGAATGATCTCTGTCTTTTGTTCCCTCTCTGTTTTCCAATTCTACTCGTTTGGAGGGATAAAATTGTACTGCTCGTTGACCGCAGTAAATAACTGTAGCTAACTTGTCAAGGTGATGCCTACACAACCCTGTACTCCATTGTTGTGTCGAAATATTAGACATATCGTCCTCCAAGAAAACCAATAATTCATATGGTTCTCTAGAACATGTGTGGCATATAAGAGCTTCACCATGATAGTATGGCAAAAAAAAAAGGATTGCTGTGTAATGATTTTGTTGTTTTTTGCTAGAGGGCCTACACCTGGTAGGTTTTGCTACGCTTGATGCCCATATAAATTGGAGGTTTACATTGAACTAACCTTTTCTACCCTTTTATCTAGATTTTTATCAAATGAGCCTAGTTGTGTTTCTTTTTTTTAATATAAAACTTCCACATTACATACGCGCAAGAGAACCTACAAAATGAGCAAAATTGATTTATGCAGGCTGCTTGGATAGATTGGCGGGTCACGAGCTTTTCCGCTCTCTTTCCTAGCTTTTTCCCAGGGTGATTGTTCATGTTGTCATTTCCAAAACATTCATAAAGTGATACTTCAAATAAGGAAGTGGTAGCACTACATATATCAATAATTCATATAACTTCATTTGTTGTCTTTGTAGATCAGCGGTTTCAGTTTTTTTTTAGTTTATCCGCTCTATCCTAGTTCTTTTGTTGACTGCTTGATTGTATTGTGGTTTTTTGAAATATTACTACTACCAATAGGTTGAAACGGTAGAATCGTCCTACTAGCTTGTAATATGCATATACTAACACTATGTACTACTCCTGTTCTCTTTCTTCATTGAGCGGCGGAGGACATGCCGCCTTTTTTGTCGGTTTCTGTACAATTGAAATGCACTAGTTATGTATGTTTGTTATGTAACTACCTATGCAGATTGGCGTGTTGCACTCTTTTTCGTACTACTTTCATGAACGTTATGTTCACGTTTGTTGTTTCTTTTAAATGTTTTAATTGAGTGTGCAAAATACGATAACCATAGCAAAACGACAATTGTGTGAAACAATAAAATAGTTGTACTAGCTCTTTTTTTTGTCGGTTTTGGACTTGAGACTTCCCTACATTTTAGCGGGTAGCACTTTATGGAGTTTGTAGACTCCTTTCCCTTATTCTCTTCTTCTCGAACGCTTTGTCATTATGTTGTTACGTTTGAAATATTTATGCTTAATTAAGATAATCTCATACTGTTATTGAATTCTATGATTTTATGCCTCAGGGACCCACTTCTAAATGAGGCATGTATTTTTGCACTTTTTTTTTGGTACTGCGAAAACTAAGGTATCTGGATAAATGCGTGCCGATCTTGCTAACTAAACTTTTAGCACAAGATGAATTACGAGCCAGACTGCACAAGCAGCCAAAAAACAGCTGCGATTACTCAGAGCAAAGCAAATGAGGCATGTATAGAGTGTTGAGCTTTCTTTGTCCTAGTACCAATCCAAGACCTTAATTGCGTGTCTAGAATAGATAAGTACGAGCCGGAGCACCAAATGAATCATATTATGCAAGCAGCCAAAGTAGAAGTACAGCGGTAACCCAAAGCAAAGCAGATGATGATCATCAATGGCATGAAGCAAGCAAGGCAAAGGCAACAACAACGGTCGGCATCTCTTCTCTCTCCCTTCCAAAAGCGAGCAACGGACAGGTCATCGGCGCGGCTTTTACGGGAAACGGGCGAGGCCGATGCGGTAGGCCGCTATACACGTTGACTAGGCAGGCATTCCTCGCCGGTCGCAACGCTTCCTTCCCGGTTGTGCATTGCGTGAAGACACTGGTGGTGCATTGCACATTAGTACATTACTGTGGGGCTCTCATCACACCGGGTGCTGCAACAATCAGTTTCTGTTTAGCATGGCACGACACTCAATAGGAACAAATTTCAGAGACTACATTACATACATTATTCTGTAATTTCTTAAAAATAATGATAAAACCAGACATTGTTTGGTGTAAACTAATTTTCAAGATATGTACCACAATAATAACAGTGGAAAGAATTGGTTGAAGCTTCCAGCATATTAGACATAAAAATAAACGATTCTGGTCAGTTTTTGTAATGATACAGAAATATATTTGGTAGGTTTGTCACACAAGCTGCCTACATAGATTGGTGTGTTGCCTTTTTTTTTCCGGCTTGCCACGTTCTTCCCTCTGTTTTTTCTATGCTTGGTCTGTTGTCGTTTTCCCGAACCTTTACAATGTGACATCCGAAATAAACATAGCATGAAAGTTTACCCGAAACGTCAGAATCATCCCTCTTGCTTTGTTAAACACTGACAACTGTATGACTTCAGTTTGCTCCTTTATCCCTTAGCCGTGCATGTGTTCTTTTTTGTCGGTTTCTTGAATTCGAATATTCATTTTGCCGTTTCTCGAATCATTTATAAAGTGATGTTTGAAATTAATACAGTAACGACATCACAAACGACAAATTAGACCTACTAACTAAGTTCTTTTTTTTTGTCCGTTTTCGGACATGGCGACTCCCAAAAATAGACTGGTGGCGGCGACCGTTTAACCGGCTTATCCATTTTGTTCCCTGTTTTCATTCTGTTTTGTTCCCGCCACCGCCGCCGCCACCTTTTTGTTATTTGAAACACCATGGATGGCTTGATGTTGAAAACATTATGTCTTAATCATTAGATAGAAACAATGGATGAATTTCATGATATTACTTACGCGCGTGTTCCACTTTTTTTTTTTCTCTGGTGCTGATCTAAAACCTACGTGTCTAGATAAGCATGTGCCGATCTTGCTAACCAATTTCAGAGCACCAAAGGAGTGAGACTATGCAAGCTGACAAATGACGACCACTACCCCAAGCAACGCAAATGATCCATGGCACCGTCGCAAGCAAAGCAAAGCAACAACGGACGGCTCCTGTTCTCCTCTCTTTCCAAAGGTGAGCAATAGACATGTCATCGGCTCATCTCTTGGGCGAAACGGACGAGGACGATGCGGTAGGCCACCGTACACCTGTCTTCCTCGCCGTCGGCCGCGCTGCATGCAACCGTTGCTTCCGCGAGGTTGCGATCACCGGCGGTGACGACGGTGCACTCCACATCGATCACCGATGAGTCGATCTTGACAAGATCGTATAGATAGATGCTGCAACAGTTTTTGTTTCAGTGTGGTCAGTTGCACCTAACGCTGCCCCTGGTTTGTAAAATTTTGGTGTTGCAAGGAACTCCATGGTAATCTTTGTGGCCTTTTTGCTTTCAATATAAGCAGGCCATAAGGGCTTTCTCTAAAAAAATAAAAAAATCTCTGTGGCCTTTCGGGAAAGCGCCGAGAAGGGAACAAAACAGTGCAAGGCTTAAACGTGACACAATGAGCCATTCTCTCCAACTAATAAACAATTTGACAAGGAGTGACACGCACACAATGACGGCACATCACTCTCTCTTTCTCTTTCTCCTCCATGTCCTATATAAGAAGGGGAGCGGGTTGGGTCGACAGAGTACACCGGACTAGAGAGTCGCAGAGGAGAGAGAAGGATTAAGTGAGGAGTAGGAGGAGAGGCATGGACGACTCCGCGCCGCCGCCGAAGACAGACGAGATCGCCGGTGGTGGATCCGGCGGGGGAGACTGGGGGTACCTCGCGTCGGACTCCATGTCCGGCAACTCCTCCTTCCCGGCGTTCCAGTTCCCCAGGGACATCCTCTCCACGCCGACGCCCGCCTCCATGCTCCTCTCCATGGACTCCGCCTCCTTCTTCGACCTCCACGCAGCAGGTTTCCCCTCGTCCTCCTCCGCCGCCGCGCCCGCGCTGCCCGCCTTCCACGACTTGGCCGCCTCCATGCCCTTCGACGACCCCGCGCAGTTCCTCGCGGGTCCGCCGCAGCAGCCCGTGGTGGTGGAGCCCATCCCGAAAGCTGGCTTCTTTTTGCAGCCAGCCCCGCCGCTGTCCCCCGTCTCCATGGGGTGGGAGGAGGACGACGAGCTCGACCAGAACGTGGACGCGTCCTCCATGGCTATCACGGCATCGATGGAGAATGACACGGGAACGGCGCCGGCCGGAGGTGGCGGCGCCGGCGGCAACGGGAGGGGCAAGAAGAGGGGGATGCCGGCCAAGAACCTCATGGCGGAGCGCCGCCGACGTAAGAAGCTCAACGACCGCCTCTACCTGCTGCGCTCTGTGGTGCCCAAGATCAGCAAGGTGACGACTGGTCTCGCCTCTTGTTTATCTCTTATTTTCCAATTCTACTACCGTACTCGAGTTCTTAGGTGATCATAATCGCGTACGTAGGAGTGTAGCAGGATATTATTCTTCAATTCAATATTTGTGAGTTTTTGGAGATATCTTGTGCGGTGGTACATTTCTCAGATCTGTAGTGTGCTTGTGCCGGATAATTCCTTGATGTTGTTTTCCATGCATGAGAAATCTATCTGCTTGTCCATATGATTTTATTACTTCTTAGGTGATTATGTGATTTGTAGCACTGACAGGATAGGAATTCATTTCCAACTCGTTGATGATTGTTTTACTGTTCAGTCATGGTAACATTAAGTCATGATTTTGTTATTCAAATATTGTTAGGACGTTTCATGTTGTTAGCGTATACATATTGGGGCCTTTACCCAGATCCAGAGGTGCTAGAAAAACACAGTGCCATGCACGACATGTCGTGAAAGCGACCGGTCATCCCATAGATTTTCATTTCTCTCCTTTTGTATTTTTGATAGTTTTCGCGCGGGAGGTATTGTTGTAGTTAATTGTTGTCGATTTCCTTGCTAAAATTCATGTTCAGTAGACAGCAGTCATCAAGATGGTTTGTGAACGATATAGAAAGACTTGAAGTACAGTTATTGGTGTTTTTAACAAATTGTAGGCTTGTGGCCTAGTGACAACTCAGCGCCATTTACGAAGTAGCCCCTTTAATTTTTGCTAGTGTAGCAAGACAACCCAATCATTGTTTAACTACTCTTCTCTGTAATTGATTAACTCATCAGTAGTTTAATTCTCCCGTGACAGATGGACAGGGCTTCTATCCTCGGTGATGCAATAGAGTACCTGAAGGAACTCCTGCAAAGGGTCAACGATCTTCAGAATGAGCTCGAGTCCGCTCCAAATGCTTCTCTTGTTGGACCAACATCAGCTAGCTTCCATCCATCAACACCTACACTTCAAACATTTCCTGGCTGCATCAAGGAGGAACTTGTCCCAACCTCATTCCCTAGCCCAAACAGGCAACAAACCACAGTAAGTCCAGTTTCGATTATGAATGTTAAGCTGGGTACCTCCTTGACTAATGTGGTATCTAAGCTTGTATTATTATCGACATAATATTCCTGAACCGATTGTCTTACATTCCTTATTAGTTCCTCTGCACAAGTGCATCATCCTGTATATTTTCTCTGATAGTGGTGTAAGCAAGCGCATCTGTATAACACTATCGAGACGCATCTCTTTTGTTTGTTCAGGTGGACGTCAGGATGAGAGAAGGGAATGCAGTCAATATCCACATGTTCTGCGCGCGTAAGCCAGGCATCCTGATTTCCACCCTGACGGCCCTTGAAAACCTTGGCCTCGACATCGAGCAGGCCGTGATCAGCTGCTTCGGCGGGTTTGCAATGGACATCTTCAGAGCTGAGGTGCGTGGTGACCACTGACCACAGAGTTATCGTTTCTTCTTCTGTTACATTCAATCAAACTAACGTTACGTATCCGATTCTGTCTTCCAGCAGCGCTGCGTGGATGGTCCTGGACCCGTGCCTGAAGACATTAAGGCAGTGCTGGCGCACTCTGCTGGCCTTCAGAATGCGCTACTGTAGCAAGTCCGGGACTGAGTTCGACCAAGCGATTTGGTGAGGAAATGGCAACTGATGCCGTGCTTTTTAGATGAGATGAGATGAGGCTCGTCATCAAGGGACATGAATAAGTGGTGATAATGTAATGTGACTGGATCGTATTGCGTATGCTGACAGATTTTCTCTCTGTATTGTGCTGTAATGGTTATGCGTGATGTGTGCTAATTAAACAATCTGGTAATGACGTAGTAGTATATTTATAATCCGTGCTTTCTAGCATTCCATGCTGTTGGTCAGAGTCAGAGATGATGACCCACAGATTCATCGAGCTCTTCTGCGTCGAGCAATGATTATCACTGGCAGGCATGCCGCATGAGCTAGTAGCAAACAGAGCCTGGTCCTTGATCCAACTGAATTGAATCCTCTACTGGCTTCTTGTTATTTATGTGCAAACTATTTTGCAGACAGTGAAGCGCTGCCGGTTGGATCCTACAAACCCATGTGCAGCTGTGCAAGACTGATTTGTGACGAGTGCTGCTACTAGTAAGTGGATGCATTGGCTGATAGCTGATGCATAATGAAGGATTAGTTGGGAACAGGACTGGTTGCCTCCCTGCGTTCATGCAGTCATCTCTGCCTCCAGCCTGCAGGATGCAAGCTCTTGCCTTCTGCCATGTCCCTCACAAGCGACAGCGAGATTTGCAGTGCAACTGCAGCTGCAGGCCTAACGGCTGAAGCTTAAAAACACATCCATCCGATCTACTCGCGGTAGGTGTGATAATCTTGGAATTTAAATGTCAGAAATTGACCAAAACCTATGCTCATCTTTTTCATGTCCTATATCAATAATTCGATAGGAGTATCAACAAAGGAGAAATTGGGACACTTACGGTGGCACGACGTTCGCCGGCAAGTCAGCACTAAGAAAGGGGCGGTCGAGACGCAGCGGACCAAAGAACAGGGGAGCCCGGGGTGGTCGCTATTTGAAACGGCGACCACCCCTTAGGCCTCTCGGTTGCGACTTGCCGTTCGATTCGGCACATGGGGTCCAGATTGGACGATTGAGCACTCCGTCGTCGGGCTCCTTAAGCCGAATCGTTACAGCAGAGAGCCTCGTTTTGGCATCACCGCATCAGATCAGAGGAAAGTGCAAATACCAGAATCTCCTACGACAGAATCGTTTGTGTTGCAACACGAGCTTCACCTTCGTGAATTGGGATTCAGAAAATCGCAGAAGCAAAGCTGCTCATATGTTAAATCTTGCTCATGCCAAACTTGTAGGCATTCCGCGTTCAGAGATAACATCGGCCGCTTTGTTCCAAAATCTTGCTCAGATATTCATGTTCAATATCAGCTTGATATCATCACAAGAAACTGGAACAGGGTCTCCAAACTTTCAACGGATTTTTGTCATTTGGGTCTATCCACATCAGCAGTGCCTTTTCTCTCCCTCAAAATCATCGAGTTTCTTCAGCATTTGGATTTTAATCTCTTCTCTAACAACAACTCAACACTCACAGAGCTTGAAGGCCACGATGGCGCAGCGTTCCACCTTGCTGATCGCGTCTTCGTCTCATCTCGGACCACGGAAGCAGCAGGTAGCCTACGCCGACGATCGTTGCTGCTTGTTTAGAGCCTGTGGAAAACCGGAACAGAGAAGGGCTAAGCAGCCATGGACGCCATGTCAGATCATGGAAAGAAAGCTTCCTGGCATTCTGCTCACAGATCGAACAGAGGAAAGTGTTCCTCAAGTTGAATTGGAACCCCACGAAGATGACCGCCGGCGAACTGGGCACCGCCATCGTGAACGACATCTCAAGGCACACAGTCGGGTCCTTCACCTGATCCAGCGAGATACCTCGTGGAAAGTGGAAAGAACCATCTCCCGCCGCCGTCGAGGAAAAGTTGTTGCACCGCCGCCGTTCATGGGCTTCGTCTCGCCTAGGTGTAGCCTACGGGTCTCCGTCTCCGGCCACCGCCGGTCCCTCCCAACGCGCCGGCGGAACCGAAGAAAGGGGATCGCGTCGCGACTCAAGTATTTACAAATACCCCCTAGTTTGGATCGCGACCATTAATCGCGATCCAAACCAGGGTTCTATTTGTAAATATTTGGATCGCGATTAATAATCACGATCCAATATTTTGCAATAAACCCCCTGGTTCCTCCCCGCCGGCCGCCGTCGCCATCCTTCCCGACGAGATCGCCAGGCCCCATCCCGCCCATCCCCGCTCAATCCCAAGACCTAACCAGTCCCCCTCTCGTCTGAATCCCGCCGCAAGGACCGGAGACGCGGAGACAGGGCGCTGGCATGCTGGCGATTCGCCGCACCGGAGAGGAGCAGCCCGGCGCTCGAGCTCTGGCCCGGGAGGGCATGGCACCTTGATGCAGGACTGTACCGCAACCGCTACTCCGAAGGGATCAGTCCAGTGCCACCTTCCACCACCAACTCTGAGTCTCAAACCGGTTGATTTGTCGAACGGGAAAGATTGGATTAAGCCGGGGCATGTCTTCGTTTATTGTTTGATTGTGAACATCAAGCATATTTTCTGTTCTTCGTCTATCGGCAAAGCACCTGCCGCGCTGGTATGTGGCAACTGGCAAGAGTTCTTCAAACGGCGAGGGCTCAGTCAGTCATTCAGGTGGTGACCTACTGACCTCTGTTTCTTCTCTTCGTTGCCCTTAATCATGGCCAGTGCAAGCTCGGGGCCGAGAGCGAGGCCACGAACTCCCGGAAGGCCGCGATGATCCGGTGAATCATGGCGTGCAGCGGAGGAGGCATAATTGCGGCGACCAGGGTTCGTCAGTCGTATAACTTCGTATAAAACAGATCGAACAGAGGAAAGTGTTCCTCAAGTTGAATTGGAACCCCACGAAGATGACCGCCGGCGAACTGGGCACCGCCATCGTGAACGACATCTCAAGGCACACAGTCGGGTCCTTCACCTGATCCAGCGAGATACCTCGTGGAAAGTGGAAAGAACCATCTCCCGCCGCCGTCGAGGAAAAGTTGTTGCACCGCCGCCGTTCATGGGCTTCGTCTCGCCTAGGTGTAGCCTACGGGTCTCCGTCTCCGGCCACCGCCGGTCCCTCCCAACGCGCCGGCGGAACCGAAGAAAGGGGATCGCGTCGCGACTCAAGTATTTACAAATACCCCCTAGTTTGGATCGCGACCATTAATCGCGATCCAAACCAGGGTTCTATTTGTAAATATTTGGATCGCGATTAATAATCACGATCCAATATTTTGCAATAAACCCCCTGGTTCCTCCCCGCCGGCCGCCGTCGCCATCCTTCCCGACGAGATCGCCAGGCCCCATCCCGCCCATCCCCGCTCAATCCCAAGACCTAACCAGTCCCCCTCTCGTCTGAATCCCGCCGCAAGGACCGGAGACGCGGAGACAGGGCGCTGGCATGCTGGCGATTCGCCGCACCGGAGAGGAGCAGCCCGGCGCTCGAGCTCTGGCCCGGGAGGGCATGGCACCTTGATGCAGGACTGTACCGCAACCGCTACTCCGAAGGGATCAGTCCAGTGCCACCTTCCACCACCAACTCTGAGTCTCAAACCGGTTGATTTGTCGAACGGGAAAGATTGGATTAAGCCGGGGCATGTCTTCGTTTATTGTTTGATTGTGAACATCAAGCATATTTTCTGTTCTTCGTCTATCGGCAAAGCACCTGCCGCGCTGGTATGTGGCAACTGGCAAGAGTTCTTCAAACGGCGAGGGCTCAGTCAGTCATTCAGGTGGTGACCTACTGACCTCTGTTTCTTCTCTTCGTTGCCCTTAATCATGGCCAGTGCAAGCTCGGGGCCGAGAGCGAGGCCACGAACTCCCGGAAGGCCGCGATGATCCGGTGAATCATGGCGTGCAGCGGAGGAGGCATAATTGCGGCGACCAGGGTTCGTCAGAACGTCACGCTCTGTTAACCGGAAGGAGAATTCAAACTGTATTTCAGAAACACTGCCCGTTGCATCAACCTACGCCATGTGGAACTGCAAAACTGGACTCGAACTGCTAGTATATGGGTCTGCTGATAGTCGACACTGTAAATGACGATGGTCTACTAGTAACCAGATTGGCTGCTTCCCTGCTCTGTTTCAGTCATCCCTGTGTCCGGCCTGAAGGATGCAGTTCTGCCTGCTGCCATGTCCCTCCTAGATCACACCCAGATTTGCAGTGCGGTGCAAGCCTAATGATTGAAACTTAAAATAAACATATACTCCATATATCTTTATGAAGAAGTCTGGAACTGCTGGACATAAAAGAAAATAGAGAAATGAAAATGGCACGCAATCAACCAGATGCGCAGAGATCTCAACGGGAAAAAAATGTCCCGGTCTCATATACAAGATGTTTGTATCTATCCTAACCATACCTTTTTGTACCCAATTCAACTTCCGCCGCCTTGCCTCTCCAGCAGAATGAAAAATTGATCGCTTAACATTACCACCTCCATTTTCTTTCGTCGTTTCATGCTCGTACTCTGTTATCATTATCCTGCAAAACGTGATTAAAAATCTTATTTTTACTCACATACACCTCCCATCTCAATATGAACAGCTATCTTCATCTACAAGGGAAAAAAAAACTCACAACTAGCATCGCCATTTTTCATAGAAGCCTTCAGTTTATGTTGAATACAGTTGAATACACATATCACCCAGCGGTAAAATTGGTCATTATAAGCACCAGAAGACAGACATCTTCTTTCAGACCCCAGTGTTACACAGGCAATGGACCGCCAGCTATACTTCACAAAGCATAACAGAGTTATTGTCATAATACATATACCTCCAACAGCTCATACAATCCTATCAAACAGCATACTTATAGTCACACATATTTCAGCAAGATTTCCGAATTTTGAGCAATAACAATTCAGATTTTACACCTACAGACATGTATAACAAATGCAACATCGATATTTTCTGATACTAAAAATTAATTATCTGAATATCATAAAATAAAATTTGGCAGGCGAGACAATGGAGCCATAACTCCCAAAATTTTGATGGATATTTGTAAAATTTGGCTTATCCAGATTACTATCGAATATTTTTCTTCCCCAAACCAGCCATTTGTTTCCAGTGCTCAATTTTTCTTCTAGTCACCAGGACACTCGTGTGTTCTTTTAGAGTTCAAGGGCTTTATTCCCCGGTCTCATCGCTAATCGCAATGGACCATCAAACATCCGGTTTACATGACAGTGTTCAGTTTTGCTGGCAAACCAGCGAGAAAGGAAACAGCAGACAGGAGAGTATATCTCAAAACTAGCCCTATTACACGCTCCTTGAGCGGAGATCTTGCATGTCTTCATCCTTACTCATGCTGCTACCAGTCTTCCCTTCAGATGTCTTCACCATCATGAGTGACCCTGAATGTACTTCCTTGGCATGACATTCCAAGCTCATGCATGGCGATAGGTTCATCACGGTCACATCGGTGGACAGATACCTTCCTTCTTGTGCTTCATCAGTGAACAACAGAAAATTTCCAACTCTTCCTTTCTTGCGGCGGGGTACAACACCTTCCAATTTCTCAGCATGCCTAGTGCGATATCCCACACCTGACTCAAGCCTATCCACTGTAAATTGCGAAAACAAAGGGAATTCCTTAGTTTCCACAGACTCCATAGAACAGCAGAAGTAATAATATTCAAAACAGTGTACTTCTTGCCACTAAGCCAAAATTTAGCTACATTTTCGTAAGACTCTCCTACTTTAACATGTAGTAGACTGGAGATTTCACACCAGACTTGCCTAGCCACTACACAGTCAAAGAAGAGGTGCTGGACAGTTTCTGGTTCTGAGCAAAACAAACAGCTAAGATCAGCTACCTGCTGTCTCTTGCTAAGGTTATCCCTTGTCAGAGAGTTGTTTTTGGACAGCAACCAGAGAAAAATATGCACTCTTGGTGGAATATGTATATCCCAAATATTAGGTAGGTAAACAGGGGCGATTCCTCGAAAAGTAACAACCTTGTACAGGGATTGCGTGCTGTAAATGCCATTTGAGTTCAATTTCCAAATAATCATATCCTGTTCACCCAAAAAGGAGATGGTTCTAGCTAATTGGCAAATTTCCAGCCACATATCCATGAGCCTATTATTTACACACCGCCTAAAAGTGAACTTCAGAATCTCCCCGTCCCACACATCTGCAATGACAGCAGTTTTCTCATTTACAATCATGTACAGGTCCCAGTATGTTAGTGCTAAGCTAGTGTTACCTATCCAGTTATCCTCCCAAAATTTGATTTTCTTTCCATCTCGAACTTTCCAGGTATACCCAAACTTAGCAGCCTTACTCGCACATAACACTCCTCTCCAGAACTGAGAGGTGTTATTTGTAGGGCAAGACAGGACATTTGGCATACAGCTATTATATTTGTGATCCATGACCTGTTTCCACAGTTTGTTTTGATCCAAACTATATCTTCTAATCCAAGCAGCTAACAAACAAATGTTCAGGTCCCTAATATTGGGGATATCTAATCCCCCATACTCTTTTCTCATGCAAATGCTATCCCAATTGGCTAAATGATAAGCATGATGTCAACACTCGTGTTCTTTTCCTATGTATACAATCTGGATCAAAGTTGGGGTATGAAGGCAATGCACATTGTAAACTGCGAATTCATTTTCAGTCATGAGAGAACCAAAGAGTTAGTTATTGGTTGGATGCTCTTTTCGGCGACCACCGTTTAGGCAAAGGAGCAAACAGCTGGTGCTGAAGCACATTGCAAAGAGTTGATGCACATCGTTGGTATTGGGCTCAGGGAGAGTACCTTGCAAGCAAAATGCGCGCCGGAAGTTGCGAGGCGATGAGTAGGGCAGCCAGCGCGCGGCGGCTGAAGCACAGCGGACGAGGGGCAGGCACCGGTTGGCCGGATATGGCATCTAGATCGGCACCACGGCCGAGCACGTCTTCGTCTCATCTTGGACCGCAGAAGCGGGCTGCCTGCGGCGGCGGCCGTTGTTGTTGCAACCTGTGGGAAACAGGAACAGAGAATGGTCACCGCGCCACCGCAGTTCGCGGGCCCTCCGCTCCATCTCCGTGGTCACCGCGCTCCCGACGCGCCGGGGAAGCATCTCCTCACGAATTAGGTCTTGCTGTCGAGGCGCGTGATTTGTGGGCGTGATTCTGAAAGGACGCAACCGCCGGATGAACTGCGGCGGCGGGGCGACAGACGGCGGCGCAACCTGGCCTGGTGGTATTTGCGAAAAGCACCCCGTGTATTTGCAAATAACACCCTATTTTGGATCGGGACTATTGATCGCGATCCAAATCAGGGTCCTATTTGCAAATATTTGGATCGCGATTAATAGTCGCGATCCAAATATTTGCAGAAAAGCCCCTGGCTGGATGGCCGGATCCTTGGCTTCTCTCTTCCCCAGCTCCCGTCCGCCGCTGCCGGCCGTCGCCGTCCTCCCCGGCGAGATCGCGAGATCCCATCCCACCAGTACCTGCTCAATCTCCGGCTCTAATCAGGCACCCATTCATCTGAATCCCGCAGCAAGGAACGGAGGCCGGATGCAGGCAAGATCGCGGTTCGCCCTACCAAATCTGATCGGTGCGAGCAGGAGGGCGTTCAGCTCCGGCGACCGCGCAGTGATGGCTCCTTGGTCCGGTCGTGTTCTGCAACCTCGATTGTGAAGGTCACAGGCAAGCGCCAACAGAACGCAGGCGACAACAACTACAGATTCCGCGGTCAAGCACCGACAAGATATCTTTGATGTTAGCTCTAGTCTGTTGCTTCTCAAACATTGACCTTAACAATCACGTTAGTTCAACTGTACCAATGAGCAGCCTAATTTCAATTTCACCCGGTCACCCCACACAAGGCAGTAGCATACTCTAACGTTGACAGGTTTGTTTCACCAATCGGAAACATTAATTCTCGTTCATGCAAAGTGGCGTTGAGAAGGAATGCAGTACGAAACCAAAATGCAGATACCTGCCAAGAGTTGAGGTTCGCAGTTCAAACATTTCTCTTCTTGGTATCAAGCTTTTGATTTTGCGCAGAATGGTCAATGTACGTATTGTTCCTGATATTTAAACGTGAAGAGACTATTACACCTACTAGTTGCGAGGTTAAAACGTCAGTAGCCCCGCAGCTGCACTGCACAAGCCTCTGGCTGTGGTTTGGGAGGGACATGGCACAATGCAAGGACTGCAACCTGCGGGGTGGAGGCAGGTGCATGGAGGAAGCAGATAGATATTTGATACCACAACCGGTAGCGGTCGCTGCTTCTATCTCGACATTTGCAAATAATCACAGCAGATATTTGAAGCACGATGCCAGTATCTGAATCCTGGTCCAAACAGGAGAAAGCATCACGCAGTCTTATTATTACGCTTTATTTGATCGAAAACAAGTAGAGAAGCAAATGAACCTAACAAAAGGTGGGGACTGCTAATGTTCTGAGAGATCAAGACGAAGCCGCCTGGTCGTGGGTGAAAGTGAAACTTCCGGAGTTGGTCCTGTTGCAGCCAAACCTTCGAATCTCGCCACGCCCGGGGGTGCTGCCCCTGACGTTGATCTGTACGGCAAAAATCTCTGAGGAACTGCTGCTGGTTAACGGAGTAGAGCCTGACCGCGGCGGCCGTCTCGGGGTTGTTCATGAGAGTCGCCTCGTAGGTGAGCACCCCCTTGCCGTTCCTGAGGTTGACGAAGTAGGCGGCGTCGAGGTCGTTCGGGGTGGTCTCGTCCAGCGGCTGCAGCCAGAACAGGTCCCTCCTGCACCTCATTTGCACAGCTCCTGCCCGAAGGCGTCGCCGGGCCGGCCGAAGCGGTCGTTGAAGGACTGGCAGTGGGCCTTGCCCACGGAGTGCCCGCCCAGCAGCGCCACCACGTCCTGGGCCTTGTTGAAGTAGCCCCTCTTGGCGAAGGCGTCGAGGACGACGGCGGCCTGCTCGGTGCCGGGCGGCGGGAGGATGGAGGCGTCTCTGAAGATGGCCGGGGCCAGGCTGTCGAGCCGGCCCAGGGGCATCACCGGGGGCACGCCGCCGGCGGCGTTCACGGCCTCGCCGG
>LAPY01000002.1:138593-152149 GCA_000970635.1 Eragrostis tef
GCCGGCCGGCGCGCGGGGAATCTTGGATTGCGGCGGCGGGGGTGCGGGCCGTGGGGACTGCGTGGCCATGGGCTCCGAGTGGAGCGGCTGGGCGTTGGCCGACACGCACAGGCAGAGGAAGGCGAGCGCGAGGAGGGTCAGGAGCGGCAGGGTTTTGGTAGGGTTCTTACCAACAGTCGCCCCACCTCCTTGCGCCATTGGAACAAGAAACAGACTTGCAAGCAAATAAACGAAAATTCCTTGGGCAACACAGGGGGGAAATGCTCAGTGCTCAATGCTCAGGATCAAACCAGAGAAAACTGCCGCCTCCCTCCATGGAAATCGAAGTGTATTTACAAAGGAACTTCAGCTTCAGAATGGCAACTGATTTTTGGCCAAGGAAGAGAAATTATGCAACAAAAAAGCTGAGAAAGCAGTTGGCCAAGGCAGCGCCCGAGAGGAGGCGACGTACTCGGAAGTAGATGTGGTACCTGAAGAAGAATCACGAAAGAAACACCAGCAAGAAAACACGGCCGTTTCTCCTCCCGAGCTAGCTGCTCCGGCGTAGCAGGCAGCTCACGCAGTGCTCACCTCCCACCAAGAAATCAAACAACACAAGTGCCCCTCAGCGGCCAGCACAGCACAGAGCACACCCTGCAAAGCTTGATTTTCCTCTCGCACTCAGAGATATCAGGCACTCCGAACCCCGCTCCCTCCAGAAAGCTTCAAACCAAAACGACACGGAACAAGAATTATCCAAAGCTGAGCCCTGGTTCTCTTCTCACTGCTCGGAATAATAAGTTACTCGGAGAGCAGAGCAGCGTGGCATTGGTGTGGGCGCCTAAAAGCCAAGACTTTTCTCGGAGCATCTCTCTCTTCCGTCTGAGGCTCGGCACCACCACCACCGTGCACAGCGACCGGACCAAACATTCTTCTCCCCGCCGCTCCCTGCGCCTGGACTAGTGGAGTGGAACTGGATTCTCCTCCCCCTCTTCCTTTTTTACCCCTCCGCTTTATCCTCTCCGGCTGCGTGGGCGCGGCGCGGCGCGTGGCTGTAGCGGAGGGCGTGGAGAGAGAAGCCCGAGACGAAGCAGAGATGCTTTGATGCCCGTGCACAATAGCCCACACCACTGTTTCGAATCTTTTCTTTAATCTGTCCTTCCTCAAAGTGAGAACTCTCGCTTCTCCCACAGTACTGATGACAGTAAATTTTTATGTTCTTGTCTGAATGCTGGTACCACCTAATCGTAAATTTCCCTTTCCAAGTGGACGTAAGGAAATGCATTTTATCTCGCTGTAAGAACATTGGTCAACATGCTGCTAAAGTACTATTCCCGGAAGAGACTCACAACCGATTAACCATCCGCTGATTCGAACTCGCTCAAATAGTAGTACCACTAAATGCATTTTGTACAACAAGTAACTGCTTCATCTGTTCAGGTGGCCGCAGAATTTAACCTCGGAATCCGGACGAGTGAAACTTTTTTTGGATGCTGCTTTTGGCTTTTGCAGAGAAAAATTAGTGGAGTGAAAGCACGAATGCTGGCGAGGTAATTATACCAGGGCCCGTACTTTGATATCCGCTTTTCCTTTTCCCGCCGCTTGTGTTCGTCCCTCTTTTCGGCCGCCGAGACGTTTCACTGACATATGGGGACCGTGCTGGCTGCACCGCTCCGTCTCCACGTGCAGGGAATGGGCCGTTCGTCACCCTCCCGGGCTTTGGAATGGCCTTTGCTTGACATGGGCCAAGTTTAACTAGCCAGGCCGCAAAGCCAGCATGCGTTCGTTAGGGCCCAAACGTTATGTTTCGCGATTAGTAGTGAAGGAGTATTGCTGTAGAGTGTGAACCAACTAAACACCGAAATTAGCAATTGTTTCGATCAACATTTCTCTGTTCATCCCCGCGAGAAAATCTATGGTTCGGCGCTAGGGTTTAAGCCTTCCGTCCTCAAATCCAAAAGACCAAAAACCATTCGAAGCTGCGGGTTCGCTGAGCCTGCCGGATCGACCTGTTCGGTAAGGACAGAACAATCCGAATCCCCACTCCCCATTTCCGTTTCATCGAGTTTCGAATCCTGGGAATTGGTTAATCCTACTCGTGGCTCAAGTTTGATTTATACTGCTTAAGTTTTGATCGGATTATTTGGCAGATTCAGTGCAGGATGGAGGAGGGGGAGGGGGATGCGGAGGCTGCGATCACGGCGAATATGCGGGACCAGAACTACGCCGGCGCGAGGACACTGCTGCTGGAGACGCTGCAGATCAACCCCAGGTTGGAGAGCGCCATCGAGATGCTCTCCGTGCTCGAGGTCCTCTGTGCCGCCGGGAACTCACATTCCAGCCATAGGGTGGACTGGTACAGGATTCTCCAGGTCCTGCCACAGGATGACGACGCCAGAATTGAGACCCGGTACAGGAGCATTGTATCTCAAGTGCAGCCGGTCGTAGGCAATCTGCCGGGTGCTGAATTGGCTCTCAGGCTTGTCGAGGAGGCGTATGCCGTGCTATCTGATCCGGAGAAGAGAGCGCAGTTCAATTCGGGGGACAAATTTGTTGAATTTGTCTGTTCAGTTGGTTTTGGCGGACCGATGGTTGGTAAGAAGGTCCTTGATTCGGACATATTAAACTGTGTTCGCACAAAGGATACTAGGGTAGTGGAAGTTACAAACAATGCTGCCTCGCGCGTTCAACACACCGACAAGTCATGTTCTGATAAAATGAACTCCTATATTTCAATTGCAGCGAGTTCTTCTAGAACCAAGAGGATGGGTCCTTATTTTCAAGATGATGATGTTGAGTTGCTGTCACTTGACAACAATCATGTTGACAAGAAGCAAAAGAGTGTATGCGACATGGGTATGCGTTGTGTGTCGCTTTCACAGGTAGATTTTGATGACTGCATTGCTGATCTATCAGCTGCTGAAGAAAAAGGACAGGGTTCTAGTAAACAGTATGACTATCATAACTTTGAGGATGATAGGGAAATTGAGTGTTTTGCCGCTGGCCAGGTGTGGGCAGCATATGACTGGGACAAGTTTCCTCGCAGATATGCATTGATAAGTGAGATACTGACAGACAAAATGCAGTTATATGTTTCATGGTTCAAGCCCTGTCCACAATCTTATGAAGAGAATAAATGGTTTCGTGCAGGCTTGCCATTTGTCTGCGGAACTTTTGTTGTGGAAGAATGTCGAATCTCGCTAACCTGTCCAACTATGTTCAGCCATCGAATATCCAGCGATAACATGAATCAACATCTTGAAGTATATCCCCATGAAGGAGAGGTATGGGCTATCTACAATGACTGGGACATCGGGTGGTGCACTGATCCTGGAATGTGGAAGAACAGTGCATTTTCTGTTGTAGAAATTCTGACCAGTTATTCGAAAGAATCAGGTTGCACTGTTGCACACTTGGTAAAGGTAAATGGATATAGGAGTGTTTTTAAGTTCATAGCGACAATATGCTCATGTTCTCTCACCGGATCCCTTCTTTTCGGCTTATTCATCAGGTGGAAACTATGTTCGAGCTCGAACATTCTGTAGTTCCAGAAAACCGGCCTTATGAAAATATATGTGTTGCTCCTTTGTCCCCACTTCCAGCTTTTCATAGTGAAACAAATGGCTTTGCTGAACCCGCAGTTGCAAAATTCTCAAATCTTTCAACAAGCATCATAGACCTAGGTGACCCCCAGCAAGGGATGATGAACTACAACAACAAGTTATCACCCAAGGATTTTGTAGAGGGGCAGATATGGGCTGTATATGATTCTCGGGATAGGATGCCTAGGTCTTATGTCAGAATACTTCATATGGCTTCGTGCACTTCAGTTTTTGTGTTGAAGTTGGAACCGCATCCTATGCTTAATGAGGAAATACAGTGGGTTGAAGATGGTTTACCGGTTGCTTGTGGAGTATTTCGAGCTGGTACTGAAACTACTTACAAGGACATCTGGGAATTCTCTCACCCTGTAGAGTGTGATTGGAGTGCAAAGAGGTCTTTCTACAGAATTTTCCCCAAGAAAGGGGAAATATGGGCCATTTATAAAAATTGGAATATTGCCTTGAATAGCACTGGTGTTGACAAATGTGAACCTCGCATTGTTGAAATCCTCTCAGACTACTCTGATGAAAGTGGAGTCAACGCATGCAGCTTGGCTCGGGTAACTGGCTGCTTAACCTTTTTCCATAGGGTAGTAGTGGAAGATTTCAATTTAACAAAGTGCATTACAAGGTCTGAAATTCTCAGCTTCTCCCATCGTGTTCCTGCTTTCATTGTTATTGAAATCAAAGATCATAAAATACCAAAAGGGTCCTGGCATCTGGAACCAAATGCCCTTCCTACAAGGATTATACATTAAAATATGATAGTAGCAGAAGTGAACCAGTGTCCAGTTGTAGTGACTGAACCATTCTCTTTGCTTCATTGTTAATAGATGTATAGCCTCTGTTACTGATCTTTCCTGGTATTTTGATTTGTGGCAATGTTGTCCTGATTATTTGATCTGTGAAGAACCGTTTTCTCTTACTAACTTCTGATGCTTTACCAATTGCATTTTTGGACTGATAGGTGTTAAATTAGGAAAATAAATGTTTTACCATGAAAAAGACAAAATCATACATGATTAAAATTAGATTATCCTAAAAGAGAAAACTGAAACGTCGCTTTTTTACATGAAAAAATGGCGAATTACTGTTGGCATTATTTTACCATTGCCATCAATTGCCCATTTTCACTGTTACAGGCTCCCCGGTTGGGGTTACCTGAGGCTAAATCCCCTTAACCCAATAACCAAATAAAAGCGGTAAGGAAGAATTTTTAAAGAGAAGAATCAATGGATTCATAATTAAACCCCTCATTTATGAACGCTTGTGCTCAAGGTTGCTTCTTGATGAGCACAATATGCAATCACCATCTGACTCATTCGTTATTATGATTCCCTTGTATTCTTTTGGTTCCTTCATGATGAGCCCTGTATGCAATCGCCTTATGATTCGTTCCTAATTAAGATTAGTGACTGGGGCAACAAAGAAAAATGATCTCTTTCATGGATCTGCCGACAGTGTATTGCCATCAAAGAAAGCAAACCCATAATCGCCAACCAATAAATGTGTTTTGTTGCCTGTTAGAGGATGCCAATACTTGATAGTTTTTATTGGACGATTTGTCTCCATATCAACACATGATGCATGCAGACTGGCAAAAAAGCAAATGATGTCTTATGCAGTCACTCTCTTAAGCTGTTTGAAGGTCTATATCAGAACAACATTGATCAAGTACAACTGACTTTGTGAGTGCACTTAATTTTCCTAGTCTCATGTTATCTGGATTTCTTTGAAGGCCTGTTAGGTGTTGATTTCTGTCATTATTTTTGGCAATCCTATACATCGATAGATACGTCAGCAATAACATAGGAAAGGGGAAATATGGGCCATGTATAAAAATTGGAATATCGCCTTGAATAGCACCGGTGTTGACAAATGTGAACCTCGCATCGTTGAAATCCTCTCAGACTACTCTGATGAATGTGGAGTCAACGCATGCAGCTTGGCTCGGGTAACTGGCTGCTTAACCTTTTTCCATAGGGTAGTAGTGGAAGATTTCAATTTAACAAAGTGCATTACAAGGTCTGAAATTCTCAGCTTCTCCCATCGTATTCCTGCTTTCATTGTTATTGAAATCAAAGATCATAAAATACCAAAAGGGTCCTGGCATCTGGAACCAAATGCCCTTCCTACAAGGATTATACATTAAAATATGATAGTAGCAGAAGTGAACCAGTGTCCAGTTGTAGTGACTGAACCATTCTCTTTGCTTCATTGTTAATAGATGTATAGCCTCTGTTACTGATCTTTCCTGGTATTTTGATTTGTGGCAATGTTGTCCTGATTATTTGATCTGTGAAGAACCGTTTTCTCTTACTAACTTCTGATGCTTTACCAATTGCATTTTTGGACTGATAGGTGTTAAATTAGGAAAATAAATGTTTTACCATGAAAAAGACAAAATCATACATGATTAAAATTAGATTATCCTAAAAGAGAAAACTGAAACGTCGCTTTTTTACATGAAAAAATGGCGAATTACTGTTGGCATTATTTTACCATTGCCATCAATTGCCCATTTTCACTGTTACAGGCTCCCCGGTTGGGGTTACCTGAGGCTAAATCCCCTTAACCCAATAACCAAATAAAAGCGGTAAGGAAGAATTTTTAAAGAGAAGAATCAATGGATTCATAATTAAACCCCTCATTTATGAACGCTTGTGCTCAAGGTTGCTTCTTGATGAGCACAATATGCAATCACCATCTGACTCATTCGTTATTATGATTCCCTTGTATTCTTTTGGTTCCTTCATGATGAGCCCTGTATGCAATCGCCTTATGATTCGTTCCTAATTAAGATTAGTGACTGGGGCAACAAAGAAAAATGATCTCTTTCATGGATCTGCCGACAGTGTATTGCCATCAAAGAAAGCAAACCCATAATCGCCAACCAATAAATGTGTTTTGTTGCCTGTTAGAGGATGCCAATACTTGATAGTTTTTATTGGACGATTTGTCTCCATATCAACACATGATGCATGCAGACTGGCAAAAAAGCAAATGATGTCTTATGCAGTCACTCTCTTAAGCTGTTTGAAGGTCTATATCAGAACAACATTGATCAAGTACAACTGACTTTGTGAGTGCACTTAATTTTCCTAGTCTCATGTTATCTGGATTTCTTTGAAGGCCTGTTAGGTGTTGATTTCTGTCATTATTTTTGGCAATCCTATACATCGATAGATACGTCAGCAATAACATATCAACTCCAGTGTAATGGAATTGTGATAAAATCTCTAAACCAGAAACACGGATCCACTTCTTGCTTGCTTATTTTCTTGTTCAGTTTCAACTTTGTAATTTGCTCCATTCAGAGGAAATGTTAGGTCGGAATAATTAGTGTATTTTGTTGTTCTTGATGTGATGTAGGCAGCTTAAATTTGATAATACATTGATATAATAGTAGTTTTGCCAATCGGAATTTGTGGTGTTCATAGTGTCATTCTCATTTGTAGTCCGCAACTAGTTTCCAAGAAGTCCAAATGCACGTGATGATTTAATTTATTATTCACAAGTTCTTGTCAGCTGAGTGTTTGCTGCACGAGCACAATCTATGCGTTTTTCTTGTGCTGAGGTGCAACTGTTTTTTAATTGCTCTTAAATTCAAATATGAAGTTTCCTAGCTTCATTATACTTTGCAAAAACTTGAGACTGACAGAGATGGATGAATTTGTGATTCTGTTAGAGATGTGAAACATTCTTTGGTATCAACATGCAAGTGTGGAGATTACCTCCTCTACTATCCAGGTGTCAACTTCACACCTAAAAAACATAGTGAAAATGTATGCAACTCTGGAAACTAAACGTTTGAAGTAAGCTCCAAGTGGAAGTTGTTTTTCTGGCTGATGTTGAAACTTGAAAAGGCAATCTTGGTCAGTAGCGTGCTCAGAAAGGGAAGTAGGTGGGCAGAAGCATGTTTATAACTTCCCCTTGTTTTTGACACGGAGACTCGAAGTTCCCTAATTCCCTTACCTGAGATCTTCAGCCACTTATGGTGATTTGCTCATAAGTTTAATCATTTAACTGCATACAGTTTTCAAATGTTAGGTAGCATGTCAATTTGTTTTTGAAAAATTCGGATGCTAGGTACCATCATGAAAACTATAGTGGTTTATCAAAATTATGGAGACAATTTTATGTAAGACATCAATCGAGGTCGATGAATGAGCTTCAGTCCCTTTAATGCAGAGCTATGAAGATAAAACTTCAACAGCTTTCTAAGTCTGAATTTCCGTATTATATGTTAGCTTCATTCTTGGTTTCAACCTTAGCACTTCGTGTGGGTTGAACTTTAGCTTCATTCTTGGGTTTTTTGCTTTAACTCTCGGGTTTGGGAGATTGATAGCTCCTCTTTCCTACCACTTTTTATTTATCATTTTTTGAAAGATTTGCCTGCCACTTGAAAGAATAGGAGCTTGATGTTTCTTACCATGATCCATTCCCCCACACGCCCGAAATGTAAGGATGTACAGATGTATCGCCACCAGTATATGTGCCAAGTATTTCGTGCTAAAAAAAAGTTAAGCTATCCAGAGATAGTATACCTATACCTAAAGAGCACCTTGATTCCTCCTTTATATCACTCCAACCTTTGTTTGTTTGTTGCCTTATTTTCATTATCAACTATACCTAGTACACTTTAAAACTGTCACGCTAGAAGGGGCCAAGATCTGGAACCTTTTACCCTTATCCCTGTGTATTAGAGTGGAATGTACATAGCAGTAGCTGTTTTTTTTGTGTAGAAACTCTCTTGGTTTTTCTAATTGAACGACAATGTCATATGTTCTGGATGGATCCCGATAATATATTCTGTTGTTGCGGTGTCCTATTTCAGCTTCCACTGAGGCCATTTGAGGGGCCTTTCTTTTTTACCTTAAAATTGCAACGCGCTGCAAGCAACCTTCCTTCGCCAATGGACAGAGTGGATGAAAAAGAAAAAGGCAGGACTCTAGAATCCAATGCAGAGGGGGGCCACATCAGTTGGACATTATATCCCAGTCATCAAATGAATGAATGAAAGTGAAAGACCTTGATACAGCTGACTGTGGATTAGTAGACTTTGCAAAGGAGATCCATCAAATAACTTCCATTCTGCACCTAATTTATTCAGAAGCGCTTTAAATAATTCTTGTTTCAGTGGCTGGTCTCCGCAAGTAACTGTTACCATTTCTCTCTCTTCTCCTATGTGACCTGTATAAAAGGAAGAAGCCTTTGCACTACCATTCAGACCATCACACAGCGAAAAGGGGGGAGCTCCCGAAGAGCCACCATGGAGAATGTATGGGAAGAAGAGTACAGAAGGAGTGAGTCATCCAAGAGCAGCTTGAGCGCGTCATCAGACACAACTGCAAGCAGTACAGCAAGCAAGCAGCAAGCTCTGAGATTTGCAGAGGATCTCTCCCTGCCTTCGGTATGCTTCCTTCCTCCTTCCTTCTCTCAATGGTTGATCAACACCTAGAAATCTCAATCTTGAATGACCCCTCGTTTAGCTCTTGGAACCCCAGTTGCCATTATCAATATGCCAAAGTCATCTTCTGTTGAATTTTCTGCTCTTCTTGCTTCAACGAGGAAGCTAACTTGGTCACTCCACGAATTAATAGCTTCTCGAGCTGCTTGGCTGTTTCGTGATGCCATTGCCCCAAGCTATCTGAACTCTGAATAACACAACCATCATAATCGCCATCTTAGGATTCTCCTTACTGCGTTCTTTACTGCATTTATTCTGCCCCACTGTCCCCTGCCCATCGAGGAATGCAGGTGACTTCTTGGATCCTCAAAGAAGGGCCCCATTTCTGATGACTTTTGCCTCCATCTTTTGGCGTAAAGGTGAAAAGGTCTAGTGCTAATCTGCCAAACAACTCCTCTGCCGTAGCAGGGCCATTTCTTTTCGTTCTTAACCTGCCTTGGGTCAGATGGAAGCAGGACAGAAATATAACTCATGACCCAAATCAGAATGATCTTATTCACTCATTCAGATGATGTGGTGGTCAGATGGTAGTAGTTAAGAGTAGCAAGAATCTTGCAGACACCAGGCGCGCATGCACAGCCTGTAGGAGTAGGAGTGTAGGACCGTGCTACGCGATCCTACCGTTTGTGTGTCTGCTGCTGGGAACTCGAGCTGGTTGTCTATCGACGAAGGTGAAACCGTCACCTGTTTCGGTGTTTTTTCACCTTTCTTTTTGAGCCAAGGAATTTCAGTGTCTTCTCAAGGAGCAGTGTTTTGACCGTGTCATGCCAAAGACAACTAGACATGAGTAAGCACCACGTGCACGGAAGACAGCGGCATCTCCAATCCTCGCGAGGGTCAGCTACTCTGGTTTCTGTGGCTGCCATGCTTCAGTGCTCCTGAAATAATCCTGTGTGAACCTGTCACCTTCCCGTTGGAGATTTTTATCGATGAAAGTCATTTTCTAGTTTCTACCATTGGAGAAGCTCTTCTGGACGCTACAATCTGCTGGACGATCGAGAGTCATTTTCTCGGATAGTATCTCAATTGTTATTCAGCATTTCTCTGAATCAAAACCGTTACGAAAACTTCTATTTGACCTAAGGTATACACGTACGCAGCATTAATTAGTAAAACATCCCCTTCATTCATTCTATCTCAGCATAACACCTCTATATATATATAGTATTATATACTATCTATTGCCAGCAACGTGTATACATGCATGTCAGCACTCAGCATGTGTATCACCTTGCATTGCTGACTTTGACCATTTACGAAGTTATACCCCTATTTGATTCATTCCATCGATCAGCTTTGACTGAACATATCTGCGCATTTACAAAACCCACATGCGTGCTTGCTGAAATCTTCAGCATCTTGCACCTACCTGTTTGGATAAGGGAATTTGGATAAAATTCCTAATATTTAGGAATTTCCTCAATAAGGTTTGGAGATTGCACTGAAGAATAAAGAAAGCCGCTCGTATCCTGCTTCTGCAGAAGAGACGTTAACACCATCACGGCCACACATCTTCCCCAGTAATTTTAACCCGACAATAAGGCACGAGAGACACCGCACGGTCACATGCAATTGCAGCAAATCGATGAAGCATTGGCCTCACTAGAGATCGCAACGGCAACCATACGTGCGGCCAGACCAACACAGGCACTGCACGTGATATTATAGTGCAAGTGGCTTGCATACGTTAGCATATGCTACATTTTTATATCATGCCATAGAGTCAGACACAAAGAAATCCTCCACTGCTGCTGGCTGATAGGAGTAGTACAATTAACAATAGGGTTCAATTGTTCAAGAGTGGCAGCCATGTGAGCTGAAAGAGAAACATACTGTATATTTTTCGGTGGTATATTCCTCGCGATCTGGTTAGTACGGGCAACGCGTAAATTATTTTTGTGCTGATGATTAGAGACAATGGAATGGTTAGGTGACGGGCACGTAGCTACCATACCTTTAATTAGGGTTGGGTCGTGGCCACTTAACCGTTCATAATTACTCGTAATTGTCAACAGCTAAGTCGAGCCTAACCCATTTGTCCGGCCGGCCGACGTTCATAACAAGCATCATCCGTGCAATTGAATGGATCGGTTGCCATCCAGCTAGCTCTCCGGTCCATCGCTCAATTACGTAGAAGCACTGCGATTGCGGATGTAGATGATGAGTTGATGTGATGATGCTTTTGGAGTGAATGCAAATGGTGATGGAGAAGTATGTAACCCCTGTATTGTACTAACAAGGATGGAAATGCCCACAGGTGCAGGTCGACAGCGGGTAGCCAACGTCGTCTCCAAGATGAACGGTGAGCGTCTAGTAAAAATCCTGGCACTCTTTTTTTGAACATTATAGGAATTTTATACGAATTCCTGCGGGAATGAGTTTATCTAGGTTCAATCAGCGCCTGCCTAACTAGGATTCATGTGCTTCATTTGTTTGAATAGCAGGGTTGCTTGACTACATGGTGGATTTCGGGAAGAAGGAGGTGACTGTGAGAGGGAAAATGCATACCAAGAAGAAGAAGCACAAGTACCGTTTCGCTGGTTGGGAGAAGAACTCGCCATCGTCATCTCCCTGTCATGCCAGGACGCTGTCCTGGTTTTTGGGATGCTACAGTTCATAGTGATAGTATAGTCGTGTACACTGCATGCATAGTTGTATGTGTTATATATCTAGCTACTTAATTGTAATTTTCAGTTATTTCTTGTAATTCTTTCCTATCCTTGTTTTCTTCCGCGATTTTTATTTAGAATAATGTAGTGTGCAGTAGCCATATGTACAGAGCACACAGCATAATTGTTCAAGGCCTGTTTCGCCTGCTCCTATTGCATCACTGTCTCATGATGGCTGGACAATGGTCTTTCGAAAAAATATATGGCTGGGCAAAATCGTTTTCATGTCGTAGTCTAACTACTACTGATAAGAGTTTTGTTCGTGCACGTTCAGTATAGTATAGCCCAGCACGCGATGCCGCGCAGCACGCCTTGAGAATCGGATCCGTGCTGGGGCTAAAGGTGCATCGACGTCACATATAAGAGAAATTTTCGGGCGTTGCAATTACAGAGGCCTGAAATTTACGGAGGAGAAACAGAGCAAGCGTTAACGAACTGCTGCCCTGTCGACTGACACCGGTGTCACCTGAAATATTCACTTGTGCTGCCTGTTACCACTTGCACAAGAAATGCACACGTTTGATTCTGGTTGCTATAGGGTGGTTTGGTTGATGTGTCTCGTCAGAAACAAAAAGTTTCAGAGATGTGTCATGAATCTCAACAATAATTATGGATTAAAAAGGGCTGGGTGGGTTAGGAGATTCAGCCACACCTGCTAAGCTAAGCGCCGCTGATGTTTACAATAGGACGGGCCAAGATCGGTGGTGCTGCTGCCTTTTCTGAAAAGCGGCGACCATCTAAAGTGTGATGAATGCTACAAACAACAACAGAAATGATATGATAGGTGAGATGTCGAAAGATTGGGTGATGTGGAGTGGACGATGAAGTGCTCGGTGGATGCAGATATCGAACGATTGGCTTGATATTGGGCAGTTTAGGACGTCCCTGACTGCTGCTGCTTCACGTTTATTTCATCAAAGATTTAAGGACCACCAGTTTCGCGTTGGGAACTACAGTAATCTAACATATTGCAAAAGTGTTCTAATAATAGGTAGATAAAGACTACATTGCTATCTGAATGTGTGCACGCAGCCTTCAGCCCTCCAAATTGTCGGTGAAGACAATGTACATCTCACAGTTTGTCAGCGATCCTTGTGACGGCATCGCCGAGCCTGTCGAGGGCGGCGAGAAGGGGCGTCCTCTGCTCCCTGTCCGCGTCCCAGTTGCTCTTCTGGGCCTCCAGCTGCTGCATCAGGGCCCGGTTGCCCCTCTCCAGGCCCTCGATCACCTGCTTCCCTATGCTCACCGTCGCCGCCGGCGTGCCCGTGGCTGCGTCCTCTGCTCCGGCCACGAACGTGGCGTCGCTGTCCTTGACCCCGCCGCCGGCGTTCTGCTGCGACGTCGAGTTCTTGTCCGACGCTGCGCCCGCGGCCTTCTTCTCACTCTCAGTAACTGGCGTGGTCACAGCAAAAATAATCCACATCACCGTCATTCATCGTTGCATGATAATAGCACGAAAAACTTTATGAAGTACTGATGAAACAAAAAAAAAATATTCTAGCACAAAAGTCGTTACAACTACATTTCGCACGCACCCGGATTAGAGCATTCGTGCTCAGAAGAGGCAGGTGGTGGCTCGTACCTCCTTGCTGCATTCACAAAACGCAAATCAACACATCGAAACGTGTTATGCATGGTTGGTTTAACAAGTCCAATGCTACGTGACACAACATGATGAGCACCGTACAGACATACGTGCACGCATTTTGCGTACGAGTGCGGGCTGACCTGATATGGGCATGACCATGATCGGCGGCTGCTGCTCGTACGCCCCGTCCATCTCCTCGCCGAAATCCGGCAGCACGGCGGCGTCCTCGCCGCCGCGGTGCCGCAGAC
>LAPY01000002.1:202004-221791 GCA_000970635.1 Eragrostis tef
CGCCGCGGGCCGCTCCAGGAGCCCCATCATGTGCGTAACGCCACCCTCCTCTTCCTCTACTCCCCTGCGCTTCCTCTCATCAGGAAACTTGATTGGTGGTGCGTGTGCTCGAGTGGGCAATTGATTTGGCGAGGTCTGATTAGATTAGAGCTGCTAGTCTCTGTGTAGTCTGGAGGAGAGATCGGCATCAGCTTCGATTGTATCGCCGGTTGTTGCTCTGCCGCGTCGATGCGTTACCGTAGCGTAGCGTAGCCCACCGCACTGCCTGAAATATGGCGATAGGGATGCTTGGATCCGGCGCCGTCAGGGTCAAAGTGCCCAGCCTTGTGTGCGTTTGCGACCGTCCGATTTTGAAATGGACGGTGAGGGGCATACCAGCTTCTCGAATCGCCGTGCGGCTGCGGGATTCGTGTGGAGTGGCCAACCATTGCTATTTAGGTGCCGTGCCAGGACCTTCTTCGGCACGGCTGCACGCTCTCGGGGTCTCTCCAACTTGCTGCTGTCCTGGACCTTCAAAAGTAGCAAAGCTGTCTATTAGCAGCAGAATATTCCATACCATCCGGGTAGGCTTACATCGTTGAGTTCATGAATTGGCCATATATCGTCTTTCTTCTCTACCTAACACAAAGTGCGAATCAATTAGGTCATTTGTTTGTGATTCAGTTCGCCTGGGAGCATGACCTTAATGTGTGACATGTGAATTTTCAGTGCGATGGCTTCTGCCAAGGAAGGGAACGGTGCCCCGACTAAGAGGACCAGGCTTCACGATCTCTACGAGCTTCAGGGTCTGTCCCCGTGGTACGACAACCTCTGCCGTCCTGTTACCGATTTGCTTCCCCTTATTGCCAGCGGTGTTCGTGGAGTCACCAGCAACCCTACGGTAATCCTCCATGGACATCTTTTTCGTGTGTAATGCTGTATCTTAGATTTTTGTATTTGCTTCTCCATTTCTGACTCCTAACAATGTCTTCGACACATTACAGATTTTCCAGAAAGCCATTTCATCATCCAGCGCGTATGATGATCAGTTCAAACAGCTCATTTCAGCTGGAAAGGATGCAGAGAGCGCTTACTGGGAACTTGTTATCAAGGATATCCAAGACGCGTGCAAACTTTTTGAGCCTATCTACAACGAGACGGATGGTGCTGATGGGTATGTTTCTGTTGAGGTGTCTCCAAGGTTGGCTAATGACACTCAGGGAACCGTCGAAGCTGCAAAATGGTTACACAAAGTGGTCAACCGCCCAAATGTCTACATAAAGATCCCTGCTACTGCAGAATGTGTTCCTTCTATCCGTGAAGTGATCTCTAATGGTATAAGCGTCAATGTCACCGTAAGTGATGGGTTCTGCTTTGCCATTGTCAATTCCTCTTATGCTGAAATCATATGCCCATTGTTTTCTTTTCGGGGTCTATTTCACTTCTTATGACTATGAATTGTTTGGTAACATTGTGTATAGTTGAACTGCTTTGATAAGCTTGATTGATCAGAATTCCATTGCTACTGCTGCAGCTTATTTTCTCAATTGCAAGATATGAGGCCGTGATTGATGCTTACCTTGATGGGCTTGAGGCTTCTGGTTTGAGTGACTTATCACGTGTGACAAGTGTAGCATCCTTCTTTGTCAGCCGAGTTGACTCCCTTATTGACAAAATGCTCGAGAAGATTGGAACACCTGAGGCACTTGCCTTGAGAGGAAAGGTAAAGACAATTGCAATTTACTTGCCTCCTAAAATTAGGGCTTTCTAAATTAGTCAATAAAGTTCTGCAACATAACCACCCTCTCTCCTTCCAGGCTGCTGTAGCACAGGCGAAACTAGCAAATCAGCTCTACCAAAAGAAATTCTCTGGCCCGAGGTGGGAAGCTTTGGCCAAGAAAGGTGCCAAGAAGCAGAGGTTGTTGTGGGCATCCACCGGTGTCAAGAACCCTGCTTACCCTGACACCCTTTATGTGGACAGTCTCATTGGACCTGACACGGTATGTTTGCATGATGAGTTTCCATAACCGAATCTTCGATCATACATATGCACTCTTTTTTTATCACCAGAAAAAAGGCTACATAAGTGATGCCTAATACCTGCTATTCCACTCACTTTCAGGTCAACACGATGCCCGACCAAGCTCTGCAGGCATTCATTGACCATGGCACTATTTCAAGGACAGTTGATGCAAATGTTTCTGAGGCGGAAGGTGTATACAGCGCCCTAGAGAAACTGGGTATCAATTGGGATGAGGTCGGCAAGCAGCTTGAGCTGGAAGGTGTGGACTCCTTCAAGAAGAGCTTTGACAGTCTGCTTGTCAGCCTGGAGGAGAAGGGCAACACCCTCAAGACGGCAAATGTGTAGGCTCAAAAATGAACTGAAATGGTTCGGTATCGGCAGGTGAACGATTACTAAATAAATGCTAGCTTGCTGGCACTGCTCTTAGTTTTGTGAGTTGTGACGTTCCGTTGCTCCCAATTTTCTGAATTAGCTTTGTATTCTAGGCTGCCGCGTTGTCTTGTGTAATCAATTGGGCTTGTAACTGCTATGCGCTATATGACAAAATAATTTTGAGCAAGTTATTTGAGTCTCTATGCCTTTGTTTGGTTTGTTGCATTTTTATCCTGGAAAGTTATTTCATACGCTGCCATTGTGGAACTAAGCCTCTCGGTTTTTAAGCATATAGGAGTCTGGGTGATGGCATTCAACAAGATAAGATTGGCTAGATCAATCACTAATATTGGGCGAATGCGTGCTTCCACATTTCCAGACCTGATCTACCACTTGGAAATATTACAAAAAACAGGCAAGCAAATTCTAGGACGAATTTTAGTAGATAATAGATCATAGTAGTACAATTAAGAAACTGATCTCAAGAAAGAGATCTATTTGGACATCACATAACTATTATTTACAATTCACCAGCATCCCATACTGCAGGCTCGTTTCCCCTCCCTGATGTGACGAGCATGAAAGATGAAAGTATATCATGGACTCTCGCAAAACTCCATTTCCTGCATGCCATACGGGGTTGAAGGATAAATCATTAGTTCCACACATACAAAAAGAGAGGATAAAAGCGGGATCACTGGCATAGATGAGAACGAATGAATACGCAATATCAAAATAGAAATTATGATCTTTGTTTGACTAAAAACACAAAACTTTCAGCGGCATACCTTCCCACAAATTGGACAAGTATCACTTCTCTCCATCCATTCATAAATACAACCAAGATGAAAACTATGACAACACTTTGTAATGATTTTCGGGTTGTCTGGGGTATATTCTGCAACATGTTTAACGGAAATGGTGAGAAAGCATTCAAATACCACGATGAACCCTCTGTATTTAGACAAAGCTACAAGAATACAAACCTTCCAGGCAAGTAGGGCAGACGTCCTCATCTTCTGAAGTCACACCTGCATAGCTGCTGCTGTATGCTTTTGCAGATAAACTCTTGGTTGATTCAGAGCGACAGACTTTACAGTCAGACTCAGTATCAGTGCTGCTCCGTTTCTTCTGAGAAGCTAAATGCTCAATAGCAGAACTGCTGCCATTTCGCCTGAGAGCTAGTGACTCTTCTTGCGTGAGATTTATAGACTTCTCACGCCTTGATACCAATCCCTCTCTTTGAACGCGGGCATATCTAGGATCAGTATCATACGGGAGTGGTCTAGAAACAAGTTGAAAAGTTTCAGCTAGCGAACTGTCAGTTATGCTGGCATTTTGATTACTGGAACCCAGAGAAGCAGCACCATGGGCTGGGTTACTTGGCCTAGACTCAAGCCTCTGGAATGTTGCAGTATACTAGAAAGAACAATGGGTTGGAAAGCAATAGTCAGAATAGATTGGATAAAAATCAACATACCAGATTGACAAGCACGTGATTCCTCTCTACAACAACACTCATAAAAGACGCCCCCTGGATCTATCTACTATCTAGCAATGTTCCCAGTTGCTCACTCATGTGTTTCCCTTTGTATGTAAGCAAACACTGGTTTTCAGAATACTATTTACAGGTTCATTAAGACATTAATTCCTTTAGCCAATAGCCATCATTTATTAGTTCTTCAATCAAAAAAGGGGTATAAGTTAAAATTGTACTCCGGTGCCATGCAATTTATAAGACCAATGCATCTAAGCCAGCATACACAATATCTTGACGGCAGAGAGAAGCAAATTTAACTGTTGCGTAACTACAAATCAATGTCTGAATCATCAATGGCAGTCCAGCAGATTCAAGGACAGGATGAGATCAACATGCTGCTGCCAGCAGTAAAATGGACAACAGGAGTAACAAATTCCACATAATATGATTGGTGAGAATTGGAACAGTTAGCTAGAGTCTACAAGATAAGAGAGAGATCATATTACCCCGCCAAAAATGTTGTGGAAAATATTCCTCAAGCATATGCACTGCCTATAGATAGGGTTGCTCGGATGGACATATTCCTCGAAATCTTCGTTGCAAAAGCAGCAGCAAAATCCACCCATGGTTCACTGGAACTGCGATGATTACAAGCATCAGAATTTGACCAAAACAATCGTAAGTATGACCAGTTCTGCATCTAAAGATATTAATCAGAAACAAATTAAGGTAGCCAAGGAGAAAAATGGTACCTCTGAAGTTGTCCTAGGTGTTCCTCTGCAGACGAAACTGGTTGCTACTAGCAAATCTGCAGGAGATTGTGCAAACTTCTGGGCCAACCATTAATAGAACCGGTAAGACATCCTCGACGCTGCAATCACAAAATGAGAGCAATCAAGTAATGCCGGTAGATCACTGCATTGGGTAAATGCTCCAATATGTAGGGGAACAAACTGCAATAGAGGCTTAAAGCCAAATTAACATGTTCCTAGGTCCTAACCTTTTCCTGACACTTTTCTACTTTCAAGCAAGATGCTAAAGGTGCCTAAGTTTTGATAATTGCAATGCATTGTACTTTGGCTACCTAGGTTGAGTTTATTGGACGTCTTCATGGGCATTCAGATCCGTGAAGAAAGCGCAAGGAAACATGAACGGTATGAGGGGCAGCTGCAACTTCGGATTCCTGAGCAGAAAAATGTAATTTTTATTTTATGGAATCCAAAGAATGAAGCAGTTTCCCCAGACAAAACGTAGAGCACTTTCTTTAATGGAATTCCAGTTAATGAAGCCCCGGACCTGAAAGCATCCGGCCGATCGATCCTTACGGCTACCCAGGGGAATCGCCAAAGTGGGGGAGAAGCTGAAGCGCGTGCTCAAGAGTGGAACATTGGCATCTATCTCCCAACCTAGAACTCTACGAGCCGATCCACATCTTGTACTGGCCTGCAAGGGATTCCCGCCCCCTACCTAGCAGCGCCCGCGGCAACTTCCGTCGGGAACCACATTCCAAAGGTTGGAGACGAGGGGACGAAGGTGGTGTGCCTGCCTACAGAGAGAGCACCACCAGCCGCACTGCGCCGACAGGTTGAGGTTCTAGAACTCGCCGACTGGGAGCGACCAGAAAAGAAAAGAAAAAGAAAGAGGAGGGCGCGGTTGGGGAAGGGGCGCGTGGAGCTCACCTCACCTGTCTCGCCGGCCGCCAGTACACGGAAGGGTCGCCGGCCGCCGCGGCGCCCGGGCGGATGGAGCGGGGATCGCGGCGTGACGGGGAGCGAGAAGCGGAGGCGACTGGAGCAGGAGTTGCGGGGTCAGGTGAGAGAGAGGAGAGGAGGGTTGGTGCGCGTGTGGACTTCCAGTGCGGTGGGGCGTCGCTGTACTCTCACGCCAGGTAAATTCCACGCGGCCGCCCGCGACGCACCCTTTTCCTGATCGCTGCTGCTGCCTCCTTCCTCCTCTCCTCCTCGCTGCCGACACTGTTGTTCTATGGTTTGTTCTTTCGTCCCCGCGCGCTCATATTTCTTCATCTAATTACTCGAGCAAGTTGGTTAGCTCCAGTCCACTCCAATGTGGACGTGAAGTCACGAGTTGGCTCGTTCGAAATAAAATTAAGCAGCTCGGAATGTGCAGTGAGCTGGACCTCACATGAGTCCACGCGGCCGCGTAGTGTCCTCCTTGATTTGGGCGTAGGACACGGCACGAATTGGATCGTCCGTTCTAATGATCAATAATACTAGTATTGACTATCAGGAGCACTAATTAGATTTGCTTCTACCTGCCCAGAGCTGCTACTAGTTCAAAAGCGCCGAAACGTGGACATCTGACTGAAACCCCTTGTACTAACTTCTCGTCAGGGAACTCGTGAGAAACAGCTTTCAGCTTTTTTTTTTCTTTTCTTTTGGAGGTACAAAAACAGGTTTCAGCTAGCCGGACTGAAAAACTGCAACGGGCGGCAGAGTAAGCAGCCAGTTGGGCTTCTCCTCCATGACCACCACCGCTTCTTAAGGCCCATTGACCAGTCAGGAAGCCCAGCCCAACCTCCCTCCGTGAAAAAAAAAGCCTCTCAAGTCTCAACAGCATGACAAAAATCTCCTAAAAAAAAACAGCATGACAAAAGCATCTCGAATGAAATAGTAGACAATAGACATCATATGCTGAAGATCACCATTAACTCGAAACTTACGGTGTTTGAAAAGTTCACAGAAATAACCAGGGTTGCACTACGATTAATATACATTCTAACAAATATACACAAGACCAAGATCCATCAGTAGCACTGCGTAACTGAGGTCGCAACGAAATTGAGCCCTCCGTCATCTTCAGAGTCAGCCATTACTGCTGATCAGGGCCTGTACACCCTGCATGTCAGGAGACGAATTTCAGCACATGTGTTTACGCCATTCCATTATTGACTTTGGATGAGGACTCTTTGGTTTATGGGTATGGTTTAGTACTAAACACGGCAGTTTTAAATCATTTCCGCTCAAGCACAACTGCGCTCGGGTCAGAATAATCAATCGGAAGTCAAAACCAGCAAGGACGGAGAGGGTGCTATATACTAGTATATAGAGTTCAGGTCATAACTGAAATTTCGGCCACAAGTACATATAACCATTCTTCCGCGAGAAAAATGTTGCTTCTTTCTTGGAAGATAGATGACAGAAGTATAGTACAGTGAGTGCTATAAATAATTCTGAAAGGTATCATTTTCAGGCTCATGCCAAATATGTTCTCTGCAAGCTGAGCCGTGTCGTGCGTAGTCGTGCGACACCACGGAGGGCATCGACAGCTTTACTTCTATAGTTTTGTTGCCAGGACAGACGGCCGGGTCACGGGGCGCCGAGATGGGATAAACAAGGTGCTCTAGATCGGCTCGTCAATTCCGAGAATCAATTGAGCCGCTGTATGATTTGGTCAATTCGGAACGTGCTTCACGCCGCCTGTGCTCTAAATGGTTGTGTACTAACAACAGCAACCATGGTCCATGGACCAGTTCAAGAGTAAAGCTAGGCGCCGTGAATATTAGCTGTGTATGTATCCCTTCGGAGCAGGAGATGAGACAAGTTCATTTAAATATGGTTTATAGGACAAACAAATATACGAACATATACAAAGTGTTTGAAAATTACAGAAACACAAACGTGATTAACTAATTGCTCGGAAAAAAATGATCAACCAATTTGGCGCGCGCGAGAGAGAGTTTGACAGGGAGGGAGGGATGATTGATTGGAGTGTGTTGCGTACCTCTCCTTGCGCTTCTGGAAGAACCGCTGCAAAGATCTCTTGCTTGCAATGGGCATCTCTGCGCAACATGTAAGAAAAGAGCATCATACCATTTACTCTCCTTTTTTGCGATGACTTTACATTTTATATAGGCATGCTGCATGCATATGATGATTTTCAGTGCAAATTGAGGCAAGCACATTTAAATTGTTAATGCACGGCCTGACACGAAAATTGTTAACGGCCAACTAGCACCTTCTCTCAGCTTCGCCACCAGCTGGTCGCCATGGTCCGTCGCGCCCTTGTTCCGGCTGCCGTCGCCGTCCTCATGACCCGCCGCCGCCATCTTCATGATGTGCTCCGCCTGTCACGCAAGGTTTATATATAGATACGAGAAGATATGAGAAGCTAGTAGCTAAACGAGATCAATCGACCGAGACTTATAAAGCTTCTCTTGATGTACAGTCTGCGAACCTTATCTCGGGGAAGATGAAAGACGGCGATGCTGCCGTTGTAGAACATAGTCAGCGGCTTCGTCGCCGTGGCATCGTCGCTGCAGCGCCGCCCAAAGGAAATTTATACAAGACGCTAGATTACTTGACAACGATCATATAGATGTCGTCCACCGCACAAGCAGTCCCATGCACACACACACCCGAAACACATTGGATCGTTGGGGTTGAGCTTTATATTACCTGATGACCGCGTCGCCGGAGCTAGCCATCTCCTCTGCTGCAGCAGCGTTGCTGCGATCAGCAAGAACACAGAAAGGCAAATCAATCAGCACGATGTACAGATACGCTGCATCTGCATGAATCCATATTTGCAGGGTACAGAATACGTGCGTACCCCTGTTGGTGGGCGCAGCTACTGCTTCGCACATCTCCTGTTGCGTGATGCCTTGTGGCAGAGAAGAGAGGGGAGAGAGAGAGAGAGGCAGCAGATAGGATATGCTTTCTTGCTTGCTTGCTTGCCTGGAAGAGCCCCCAATCTTGCAAATAAAGAAATACAAAAAAGTTTTGGCAAATTGCGACAGCAGTTTGTTTATGCAGTACCCCCCACCAGCAGTACGTGCAAACGAGCACGTGAAAAATAAGACAGCAACCGAACCGACCACAGCAGCATGACGAGCCGGGCGCCAGAATTCTTTGGTCGGGAGGACATCTGTTAGAGTGCTGTCGCCATCTGTTCTGTTCTGCTATGGCCGGATGAACAACAGGACAGCATGCACACACGTCAACTTGTGCCTGGAGGTCGCTGAACTGCCCCGCCCAGAACCGGAACAGATTTTAAGGTTGGCCGCCACTCAGAGAGATGGATGGATGGCCGTGGTCTCTTTCCTCGTTGAAGTTTCTTCAGATTGCCAATGCCAAGCACATACTTCGCCATCACTTCAACAAGAAAGCAAAAGCTAAGTCTGATGCCTGTAATGGACTCCTGTGGTCGTAGACGCCGTGCTAACTCGTAGCCGTCAAGCTTTCCACATGGACCTTGCTCAACCGTCTTCTCCCACTGCCTTCACCGTCCGCCGTCTTGTCTACCACCATCGCTAGGCCGGCCTACCTCCCGCATCCTCCAACGCTAAAGATCGTCTGGATTTGTACAGTGACTAAAAGGGACACCGTTCTCAGTCGAAATTCGTTTTCTAATTTTATTTTATTTTTCGAAAAGAAAAACCCTCTGCAACCACTGAATGGGCCTAATTCACACCAACAAGGCGAACAACCGGCTCCGTAAGAAACTGCGGCCCAAACATGCTAATATGAGCCCGGAAGGGGAAGGAATATCAGCATCCGCTTCCCCCGCCCCACAAGGCAAGCAACGAAAACAAAATGAACTACGGAGTATAGTAGTTTAATCCAGATTTGTTCACGAAATGATGGGTCGAGTATAGTAATTAATCGGAGCATCAGTGGCCATGTTATTAGTTGCGCGGCGGCATCTCCGTCCGTCCCCTTCCTCTGCCTTCCTTCCCACCATTCCCCATCTCCCGAGGTCCGAGGAGGTGACGGCGCGGCGGCGGCAGTAGCAGGAGGCGGAGGCGGAAGCGGAGCGAGGATGGTGGACGTGTCGCGCGTGCAGAAGGAGCTCACGGAGTGCAACCGCGACCGGGAGGTCTCCGGCGTCTCCATCGCTATCCACGACGGCGCCACCATCTCCCACCTCACCGGCACCATCGCCGGGCCCAAGGACACGCCCTACGAGGGCGGCACCTTCGTCATCGACATCCACCTCCCCAGTAATCACTTCCTCCCGCCGAGCCTTCCTCTATCTCTCTCTCTCTCTTTGGATCCATTTCCCTTGTCCCTGGCCGCGTAGGATCTGTTACTCCCGCAATCCGTGGGTTGATGCGTAGATTGTTGCGGTGCGCGGCGATCGATTCTCGGTTGAGCGGGGTTTAGAGCGGATTAGGGTTTGGTGCGAATTGCCTGTTCCGGTTTTAGACTACGATTTGGGTGGGGTGGGCAACGTCGGTGGGCGCAGCAGCCGTTGCGGATTCCACCTTTGCCTTGCCGTGCGAGGTACCGCCGCATCTGAACCCACTGATTTGTTCACCGTTTCGACACATGTTGATATTCCATAATTCAAGTGCATTTCACTTTTTATCTGCTGTGATGTAAATATGACTTGAGATCTGGTAAACACAATTACTCGAGCCCTTGCCTAGGCGTGATTTGCTTGCTGAAGAGTACGTAGTAGTACCCTGCTCCTGGGATGTGAGGAAGTTCCTTAGATTTTGGCGGTACTTTTTTTGCGTGTGCTGTCATATGCTAATAAAGTAATAATTAATAAGTAGAAGTCAACAGAGAACTATATTGTACTGTTATGACCTGATTGATTCTGCTCTTTGATGGGCAGGTGGCTATCCCTTTGAGCCTCCAAAGATGCAGTTCATCACCAAAGTATGGTATGCAAATTTACTCCCTGTTGTTTACGATTGGGAATTTTCAGCCTTATGTCATTACATGTATGTGCTGCTTGGTTCCTATGGTTGCAAGTAGTCATCAACTGAAACACAATTTATCTGCTTCAGGTTTTGATTGAGTGATCGTTATTAGTCCATTTTGTTGCTTGCATTCCCTCAAGTTTCAAACTAATGCTGCCCTCATGTAGGCTTGTTTTGGTACAGTTCTCATGTCTCCTTGAATCTATCTTGAAGGCACCCTAACATCAGCAGCCAAAATGGAGCAATTTGCTTGGACATTCTGAAAGATCAGTGGAGCCCAGCCCTTACCTTGAAGACAGCGCTGCTTTCCCTTCAAGCACTGCTTTCTGCTCCTGCACCTGATGATCCTCAGGACGCTGTTGTTGCACAACAGGTCTGAACTGAGCCTTTCCTGCTTGATTCTATGTTTGAGTGACGGATTTAGTTTCGATGGCCAAGCTACTATGAATTGGGATTAGATTGATTTGCGGATGCCTATGAACAATCAGCCAGAATGTCCCTTGTCCAGAAATTCTGTTCGTATATTTATGCAGAACTGGTACAATAGCAGCATAGTCTATGTACTGATGTTGTAGCACCTGATACATCTAGTAACTGTAGCAAGCTTGGTACCCTACCCTGGTAGTATGTTACATGGCTGACTATATAAGTATATATACTTGAAAGCTGACAACTAACCTAGCTTGTGAATACTCTATGGCAAGCTGGACATAAGATGTTCTTAAGAAGCTCAGTGCTTTTTAGTATGCTGCACATAGATTCATTTATTATGCTGTACCAGATTATTTATTAGTCACAAGTCAGCATGTCCTAAACCAAACTGAAGGATGGCTAATTTCTGGGAAGGAAGTCCATCTTTGACATAATTGTAGTGAATAAAATCAGGTAAGTGTCCAGCAACACAGCTAGGTGCTTTCTATTGTAGTGTACCGGTGATATCTTTTATGGTTATTATTTTGCTAGTCAGGCTAAGCCACTAGGCTGGTCCAGACCAGGCATTATATAGGCTACATGATTGATAGTGTAATTCCCTTATGGAGGTTTGTACTGCAAGTCCAGTAATTAGTATAACCATAGGACCTGAAATTTCGCTGCGGTAATGAATGGAACAGTCCACAGTTATTAATTTTCAGAACATGAAAATAAGTGACATATATAACTGAACTATCGCACACTTTTTCCCATTTGTTTCTTTGTGTCGATCTGTTTTTGCAGTACCCCGGTGGCTATTTGGCATTCATTTCTTATTTTTTTTCCTGACCCATTACTGCAGTACTTGCGTGACTACTCGACATTCGTATCTACGGCTCGCTACTGGACAGAGGCCTTTGCAAAGAGTGCATCTACTGGCATGGAAGAAAAGGTACCGCCAACACTGTTGATCGTTCTATTTTACAGAAAACCATGTACATGTAGATGTACCGTATTCACCCTTCATTTTGTGGGAGTACAGGTGCAGAAGCTGGTTGAGATGGGCTTCCCAGAGGATTTGGTGAGAAGTACCCTGAAGAGCGTTGATGGCGACGAGAACATGGCTCTTGAAAAGCTCTGCTCTGGCTGAACCTGTATGGCCAATATATGAACTGTAAATTGCATCCCCATTGATTATATGAAAAACAGTGCCCGCTAATGCTCCTGCTCTCCCATTTCCGTGTGGCCTAAGACAATATATATAGGGGTATTGGGCCAGGGACAAGTGAACGCTACCTATGGTAACTTGACAGTTCTTTCTATTCCTTCTGTCTCCTCACATTTCACTTAATGTTTCCAGTAGCCTGAACTATTATGGAATCTGATGCAAAGCATCTATTTCACGCAAAAACTGTGTGACCTGAATGTGATAGGTCATGTCTACTGGTAGCTTGGTCGTTTTCTATGTTGAAAGCTTACAGTGGTGTTTTTGCTTGAACAGTCAGCCATGCCGCGTTACTGTCAATGCATGTTTTACATTTTCGCTTGGCGCTTGCATCTGCTGTTTCATATTCTTCCAGCTTTGTGTGAGGAAGTCGTTGGAAAGATTGCGTGCAGCCGACTGCAGTGTCACAGGGAAGTATGGATGGCATAAGGTTAAAGTTGATTCGTCTGAACCTAGGCATCGAGTTAGCTCACTAAGTTATCGATTTTCACATTGTGGGACTAAAAAAAATATTATCATGAGTTTTGATTAGCTAAGATTGCATGACAATGATTGAGGCATCATTATTGCCGCTTTAAGTTACCCTGTTTGTCCATTTGTATTAACTGTTAACCTTTTCCAAATTTAGGAGTGATTTTGCTGCCAGATTTGCCCTGCTGTTAGGGAGAGGGAAATATTTGTCCTTTCAGACTTGCAACCTCCGAGCTTTGAAGTACTTTCTACGTAGGTTGGGTTGAATCTTCTGTGTACTAGCACAAAACAGACAAAGCTCCCAGTCTAATATTCCACCAGGGACACACAAAAAAAAACAGCAACTGATTATTCATTTCTTGTTATTGGTCAAACAAGTTGAATCAAACTGACAAAGATGATTCTGTCGAAGGGTGTGCGGCAAGACCGGCGCTTGACTTGGAAGAGTTGTTCCATGAAGTCAGGCACACAGCTTTCTCAGCCTGACAGCGCTGCTTTCCCTTCAAGCACTGCTTTCTGCTCCTGCACCTGATGATCCTCAGGACGCTGTTGTTGCACAACAGGTCTGAACTGAGCCTTTCCTGCTTGATTCTATGTTTGAGTGACGGATTTAGTTTCGATGGCCAAGCTACTATGAATTGGGATTAGATTGATTTGCGGATGCCTATGAACAATCAGCCAGAATGTCCCTTGTCCAGAAATTCTGTTCGTATATTTATGCAGAACTGGTACAATAGCAGCATAGTCTATGTACTGATGTTGTAGCACCTGATACATCTAGTAACTGTAGCAAGCTTGGTACCCTACCCTGGTAGTATGTTACATGGCTGACTATATAAGTATATATACTTGAAAGCTGACAACTAACCTAGCTTGTGAATACTCTATGGCAAGCTGGACATAAGATGTTCTTAAGAAGCTCAGTGCTTTTTAGTATGCTGCACATAGATTCATTTATTATGCTGTACCAGATTATTTATTAGTCACAAGTCAGCATATCCTAAACCGAACTGAAGGATGGCTAATTTCTGGGAAGGAATTCCATCTTTGACATAATTGTAGTGAAGAAAATCAGGTAAGTGTCCAGCAACACAGCTAGGTGCTTTCTATTGTAGTGTACCGGTGATATCTTTTATGGTTATTATTTTGCTAGTCAGGCTAAGCCACTAGGCTGGTCCAGACCAGGCATTATATAGGCTACATGATTGATAGTGTAATTCCCTTATGGAGGTTTGTACTGCAAGTCCAGTAATTAGTATAACCATAGGACCTGAAATTTCGCTGCGGTAATGAATGGAACAGTCCACAGTTATTAATTTTCAGAACATGAAAATAAGTGACATATATAACTGAACTATCGCACACTTTTTCCCATTTGTTTCTTTGTGTCGATCTGTTTTTGCAGTACCCCGGTGGCTATTTGGCATTCATTTCTTATTTTTTTTCCTGACCCATTACTGCAGTACTTGCGTGACTACTCGACATTCGTATCTACGGCTCGCTACTGGACAGAGGCCTTTGCAAAGAGTGCATCTACTGGCATGGAAGAAAAGGTACCGCCAACACTGTTGATTGTTCTATATTTTACAGAAAACCATGTAGATGTAGATATACCGTATTCACCCTTCATTTTGTGGGAGTACAGGTGCAGAAGCTGGTTGAGATGGGCTTCCCAGAGGATTTGGTGAGAAGTACCCTGAAGAGTGTTGATGGCGACGAGAACATGGCTCTTGAAAAGCTCTGCTCTGGCTGAACCTGTATGGCCAATATATGAACTGTAAATTGCATCCCCATTGATTATATGAAAAACAGTGCCCGCTAATGCTCCTGCTCTCCCATTTCCGTCTGGCCTAAGACAATATATATATAGGGCATTGGACCAGGGACAAGTGAACGCTACCTATGGTAACTTGACGGTTCTTTCATTTTCCTTCTCACATTTCACTTAATGTTTCCAGTAGCCTGAACTATTATGGAATCTGATGCAAAGCATCTATTTCACGCAAAACTGGGCGACCTGAATGTGATAGGTCATGTCTGCTAGTAGCTTGTTCGTTTTCTGTGTAGAAAGCTTACAGCCGTGTTTTTGCTTGAACAGTCAGCCGTGCCGCGTTATTGTCAACGCATGTCTTGCACCTGTGTTTCATATTCTTCCAACTTTGTGTAAAGGAAGTTGTTGGAAAGATTGCGTGCAGCCGACTGCAGTGTCACATGTCTGGCATAAGGCTATCAAGTTAGCTCACTTCAAGTTATCGATTTTTACGTCGTGGGACTAAAAACTATTATCATGAGTTTTGATTGGCTAAGATTGCATGACAATGATTGAGGCATCATTATCGCCGCCTAAGTTACCCTGTTTGTCGATTTGCTGTTATTCTTTTCCAAATTTAGCAGTGGTTTTACTGCCAGATTTGCGTTGCTGTTAGGGAGAGGGAAATAATTGCAAGTTGCACCTCTGAGATTTGGAGGACTTTCTGTGTACTACTAGTAGCACAAAACAGACAAGCTCCCAGTCTAATATTCCACCAGGGACAAATAAAACTGATCTCTTCTTTTCCCAACGCGGTCGCGTTCTCCGCAAAGGAACCTGTCCACGTCAGCAACACAGTTTTCAGCCCTTGGATGAATGTACGAACCAGCCTGCTCCGTTCGATTGGACTGAGTGCTCCCGGCTGACGTAGAGGAGGCTCTGGATTCTTCCTCCGTCTCACGCCGCCCGTCCGGCCGTCCCCTACGTAGCGAGCCAGCGACGCCTTCCACAGCTCCCAGCCGGACCGGACCGAGAGAGACAGCCAAAGCAGTCGGCCCACGACGGGCGGCGCCTCTTCCGCTTAGCCCCTGGACCTGCCGGCGAAGAATACACAGGCGGCGCCTCTTCCGCTTATGGCCTCATACATGCGGAGGCGACGAGGAAGGACATCATCCTCGTGATTGTGATCGCTGTGTCGTCTGGTCTCATCCAGTCCACGCCACGGCCGTTCGACAAGGAGAGGAATGGCCATGGACTGATATTACTACCGTCTGGAACGGACCTCTGTTATTTGGTCTGTCCCACAACTGGCCCTCTTGTTTCAGCCTTGGGCTGTACGAGTATGGAAGCTAAGCGCCATGGCATGAACATGTCTAAAGAAATAGAAGGACGAGCATCACTCTCAAAGGTGAAAGGTGGATCGTCAAAGAAAGGTCAGCCATAGAAGTGCTCATTCATTCATGCAGATAAGCTCATTGGCTGAATGTTTTAGATGCCTATTTATCCCCTAAGCTAAAAGAGCAGCTTGATTAGGTTGTTCTTGATTACATTCCATCTCTTTTACATATGTGGTTGTCATCCTACCTTCGTTTTTTCTTCAAAAATAGGCCAATATGCCACGCTAGGAACACGCAATATACAAATTGTACCTGATTCTTTGAAGTACTTTATACACACATAGAGTTCCACTTGACATTTTCTTCAATGTATCTTGACACAGATTGAACTGGCTTTCTCAAACAAAAATGCTATGAAAATAAGATAAGTGGCAAGCCAGGATTTGATGATTGTTCATACAGTAAAAGGTAATTTAATTTTAGCTATTGGATCTTCTGATATTTTTCCTATAACTCTGAAGTATCAACGTGGCATTCAGCATAGAGTTCCAAGAAAGGATGATCATTTAGCAAATTCAAGAAAACACAATTTTAAAGTTTCATATTTGCTATGCTAATTTTTTATTCATCCAGTTATATATAACAGAACTAAAGTTCTACTTAGTTTGTCCTCATAATTCAATATAACCAAAGCGATTTTGTCTATTATTCGTATTTAATTATTAACATCCTAAGTGCTTACTATATGAACTTTCTATTTCTAAGTTGTTCTGTAATTAAGCTGTAAGATCTCATCAGAAGAAAAAAAAACGAAATTGATGTATATTTTATCTACCATTTTTAGAAGCAGGGATATGCACTTTGTACACATTACACTGTCAGATTTTTTTTTAAAAAAAAGCAGGGCTCAGAGGTTTAGCTTGTCAACTAATTAACATAAATTGTCATGTTTGATCTCCATGAGAAGAGCTTATAATACACTAGCATCCTTTTAGACTTTATAACTGGAAAATGTAATTCCTGGACAAATGATCTGATTTTCTTGGAGTGTTGAAAATGATACAGTCCAAAAGGCTTTAGATCAGTATTTCTCAGGTGGATACCAGCCATGCATAAAAGGCTTCGGTGTTTAGAATTAATCAATTCATCAGTCTTGTAAAATTTTAATTAAGTGTGTCAAATATTGAAACTATTCCATCACAAAAAAAATATTGAAACTATTGAGGTGTTATACTGTCAAAAGTTTCCTATATGATTGCAACAGCCAACAGGTACAACTTGTTGATTATCTAAAACGCTGGTCTGTATATTTAGGACACTACCGAAAGATTTACTTCAATTGACATGTATAATTAAAGAAAACAATCAAAGCTTTTTTTTCTCTGTAAATGAAAATGACAAACAACTTATAATTCAAAATATTTAGTACAGTATGCTTTTTTGTTTTATAATCCCTCCGTTCTTTTTTATATGACACCGTTGACTTTTTTCGTTACTTTGACCATTCGTCTTATCTATAAATAGTTTTCTAGTTATTCGTCTATTGTTATTGTTCAAACACGTTGAATCAAACTGACTAAGATGATTCTGTCGAAGAGTGTGCACGCAAGACCGTCGTTTGACTTGAGCTGGTCTACGAAGTCAGGCACACAACTTTCACGGCCTGCCAAATCTCCATGGCCGACCACAGAAAGGAAAGCGGAACCTGGGTGACTATGATTTGATACAAAAATCCCAAGCGAGATTTGAACCTCAAGCTTATCTGCTGCTTGCGTGGCAAATGCTGAGTGGCAACTACACGCGACGGGAAGCATATGGAAAGGGCCATGCACTTGCAGCACTTTGACAAACGAGATCGATTTCTCCACCAACAACAACACAAAGCTGTAGGTACGCGTAACAAGTGTTCAATAACGAACGGTGTGTGGCAGACCATCAAACCCAACAACACATGCGTCCTTTTGTCGACTTCTCCGTCCATTTAACACGACCGATTGCGAGGTTTTGCTTGACCCCAAAAGCAAGGAATCACCGTGACCAACGAACCAGCAAATTATTCTCTGGTCTGTCCATGAATTGCTCGTTACGATGCAGCTCCAGAGTCAAGAGATTGAGGGTGCAAGTGCCAGTGCCAAGAGATTGAGGGGTTGGTGTCCTTGTGAGAGACTTTCGGTGCCAGTGCCACCGGCGTTGCCGTTGTATGTAGGGCCAGGCCAAAGGCCATGCCATGCACGAAAGGTTCGTTCATAGCCAGCCATTTGCGTGGTGGTGTGGTTGGTTAGGCCGGAGTCCTCTTCTTCCCTGTATGGCGTGCGCACGCCATAGTCAAAGCTGCACACGTAGATTTTTTCAGAGAGTGGTTGGCCTGGCCGTGACACATCAAACTCGAGGGCACGGAATATGAATCATCCGTTTGTGATGCACGGTCACGGCAAACGTACGGGCAGCGAGCGTAGGTTGAAAAGCACGTCGCACTTGCATCTCGCATTTTTGTTTCCTGATTGGCAATTCTGCGTCACGTTGATCGGACAGCACACATAAAAGCGGCTCGTGTTCTTCTGTATCTACATGTTTACATGGGAATTTAGCACGCGTTTGTGCGTGGATGCCTAGTATGTTTTGTGTGATTCACATGCATGGTTTGTAGTTCAGCTTTTGCTACAAGCAGCCTACAAGGTTGGTGCTGCCGTTCCTTTTTGACTACAGCTATCGTGGTCAGTGTTCAAGCCTTCAAGGCTCGCGGTTCACTTGCGGACTTTCTCCGAACTGACAAAGACCATACATGCCGCAATTAATCAGCTAACGCTCTGTACATATTGGGCGATACTCGGGTTAAGCTTTATTCGCAATTACGCAGCCGGTTAACGAACTCGGCAAGCTAGCTCCACGGTTCAAGCTATACACCAGGTCAACGCACATGCCACCGGGTGGTCAACGACTCAGCAGGCCGCCATGTCATGCATGTAGAATCGCAGCGGCGGTCTGCATAGACACCTGCGTGTGGGCTGGCTGACGAGGCTAAAATATGAATGGCTGCTCAGTGCTGACGTGTCAGCTTGCGGTGATAAACGATGCCTTCTACTGGGAGACACCGCTTACTAATGACATTTTGACAGCCTTCGTTGACACACAGGAAATAAGCGATGTTGCTCTCTCAGTCTCACCTTGTGTAGTTTCATTTCGCTGTCAGGCACCAAGTACTACACCGTACTCTGTTAGCAACTGCCCCTTGATAATGCAGGTGCTGTTTAGTTGGCCTGCTGAATGATTTAATGGTCGCTATTGCTGCAGGTAATTAACAGTGCCGTGGAACGGACGCCTATAGATAGATGGCAACTGATTAACAACCGAACCTGCTGGTACGATCGACAGACGACTGGCACAAACTATTTGCTTTCATGGACAATTTGGTATATCAAACTGTACATATTCAGGTCTAGAGGGAGTGAATGGCTATTACATGAGTGTGCAACTGCTTCAACCGCTTAAAGATTCCAATGTAACTAAATAATGGCTATTACATCAGTTCTGGAATGATGCATTGCCCGGTTGGTGTGTGAGTGAGCAGCGCACTACTGGAGAGTTGAAACTCCAAGGGTTGCTAATCAGTTGATGAGGATTTCCAATTGTTGCCACCAGCAACAGCTGCGTCATCGTCCGGCAGAAATGCAACAAATCCTGACCTTAGAAAAAAGTTCGGCCGCCCACTCTGCTCGAGCTCTGCATGGCTGGCTGGCCTTGACACCAGGCTCGCAACCAGTCCTCGAGATCTGGAATCCTGCGCACCGGTGATTCCGACCCATCAAGGATCATGTAAAATCACAGAATGGAGCAAGGAAAATTGTACTTTAAAGGAGAAAAGAAGGCTGTAAAAGTAGAAAGAAATGCTGGAAAAGGCTACTGCAAATTTGTTTCATTCCCTCCTTTGATAGCTACTGTACATGCAGAGCAAGTCGACCACGCATGGAAAACTGTATCCTGATTCCTGAATCCTTCCAGTTATCCAAAGGGGGCTCGTAACCATTTGGAATCGTACCAATCGGCACTAAAAAAAAAACTAAAACTTATCTCC
>LAPY01000002.1:249022-260245 GCA_000970635.1 Eragrostis tef
GCCGCCGCCGCCTCTATGCCAGCACTTGGTCGTCGGCAGGTGGAAGAAGAACCGCTCCTCGTCGGCGGCGTCGCCTGCAACACCGATCCTGATCAGATTAACAATGGCAATGCAAACCGCGAAACGCGACCGCGGCACGTGCACGCGGAATCTAAAGGGATCAACGCACGTGTGTGTGTGAGAGAGAGAGAGAGGGAGGGAGAAAGCGGTTGGTGTTGTTACCTGCTGGGACGAGGTCCCATGGGTGGAGGCGCGCGAGGTCGGCGACGGGGATGATGTCGGCGGGGAGGGGGCAGGCGAGCGCCTTGCGGCGGAGGTAGTGCAGCAGCAGCTCCTCGTCGGTGGGGCGGAAGCGGAAGCCGATGGGCAGCCCGGCGAGGCCTCCTCCGCCCGCCGCGTTCCGCAGCCGCGCCGCCTCCATCGCTCGCCGAGATCCCAACCAACCGCCTGATGAGGCAGCAGGGGAGGAATTGGATTGTCTTCTACTAGGTGGGTGGGCGGGTTGCTTGCTGGATTTGCCTTGCTTTGCAACGCGCGGCTACATGACAGATGACGAGATGGGCTTCATCGTCGGCGGCGAGGCGATGGATGGATTTTCGTCGAGGGCCTGGGATGCTCGTGTGGCGGAGCGGAAAAGGGGGCGGTCGCGTGTTTTATAGGGAGGAGGTGGCGTGAAGTGGACTCAACCTCAACTGCTTTGCCCTGACCCTCCGCCTCTGCATTTCCTTTCGAAACTCTCAATTAAAAGTTAACCCTCTCTCTGTTTTTGGATTAGAGTCTCCTAAAACCATGCATGTGCAGTGGCCATGGCTCGTGAGGTAGGAGAGGCGACCGGTGAACCTTTTTTAAACCTGCACTGCACCGCGCGACGGGATGAGCTTTGGGTTTTGCCCATGAACAAACACGGCATCTCTAGGTAACGGTATAGTTCTGTGCTCTCTCTGTTTTCTAGGTGAGCTTTCCTTCTAGCCTTTCCTTGCCGCCCCGTCTTTGCGAAGAGAAGCTGAAGCTTCCACGTTATGGCCACCGGCCGTAGCGGCCTCCTCCTCTGCGACGTTACTACGTCGACGTAACTGCCTAGGATTCCATAATCTTCTCCCTAATTTAACACAAGCACCGCGCGCGGCCGAAAAAGGAATCAAAAGTTACTGACGCCTCTCGTGCGGTAAAAACGGGCGCAGAAGAAAGAGACGGAAGTAAAAAAGTCGTCATCGTCGTCTTTAGGAGTAGAGTATACACCGAGGGAGCACGGGGCTTGCGATGCGGGTATGAGAGCAAGTATTATAAGTCCTAGTCAGCAGGCTAGCTAAATGGTTGTCTATATCATCAAAATCATAGCTGGAGGAGCGAGAAAGAAGGAGAGAGAAGTGAGCTGACGTTTGGTGAGTCGCCGGCCAAAAGCGGGCGGAAGCAGCCCATCCAAGAAATCAAGTCGTTTCCAGCCAATAGCGGTTGATTACATGCAGAACATTGAAGAAATAAAACCGCAACCGAGGCACCCAGGCTCCTTTATAGATGCTCATTGATTACAATGTTGGGTGACATGGCTGGAGGAATTCGCCGGCAGCTGGCGACTCTATTAGCCCTGCTCTGAACGATGAACGTGATGTCAACATGTGTTGACTTTTCGAATGCTTCGCGGAGGAGAGGAACATTTTGAGGCAAGCTGCTCATGTGTTTGCCTCGGCGGTATCAGGCGCCGGACCCGAGGAAAGAACAGCGGTTGCTTGTCCAGAGAGGACTTGTCAGTAAGGCACGCAGCAGGAGAGGAGGAGAAAACGGTTTGTGAAAGCACGCGTTGGAAGTCTTGTTGGAAGGCGAGCTCGATCAAAGTCCCTCCGACGAAGGTACTACTAGCCGTCCGTGTCTCTGCTTTGCTTGGGCTTGCGGTGCAACGCCGGGCGCCACGCAAACGTAGACGTTCCGTTCCCTTCCCGGCACACGCTACAGTGCCTTTCCCAGTCAGATGCCACTCCTATGCCAATGCTTTTGCCTTTGCGTTTGCAGCGAGAAGAGAAGGACGGCAGGGCAAGGCAGAGGATCGATGGCCCTGCACCGCGGACACGGCAGCTTCGCGGCATGGCGTCAGTCACCTCTCGGCGTCAAGTTCCATGCCGTGATGGCGATCGATCTGCTAGCTCGACCCTGCTGCCCGGCAAGTGTTTCCGTTTTCTTTATCACTAAATTTTAAAAGGCTCTAAACAAAGAGAATCTAATACTAAATAAAGTCTAATGACAAAATTTTTTTTACAGACAGGTACATCTTTACGAGACGAATCTAATGAGTCTAATTAATCTATGTTTTGCTACAGTCATGCTAAGTAACCGTCGTCTAATTATGGCTTACTTACCCTCATTAGATTCGTCTCGTGAATTAGACCAGAAGTTCTGCAATTAGTTTTATAATTAAACTTTATTTAATACTTTTAAATAATAAAATTTTTTTATTCTAAATTTTAGACCTAATGAAAGGAACCCCCGACTTCTCTCCTCAGAGAATAGAGAATAGAGATAGAGAATAGAGGCGTTCACGGCTACGTGCTCCCGTCAGTCACATGCACCGCACCGCCGGGCGCCGGTGCCTGTGCCCATCCAATTAATCGTGAATCCTTGCGCGCACTACCATTGCCAAACACTCCGGTGGCGTCCCGGCAAGTGAGTGCCAGCAGCATCGGACCGGAGTGCCCACGACGCCAGCCCTCTTCGTCAATCGTCAGCCAACGGCGAGGTGGGGCCGGTTCGTGTCAGGCACGTTGCATGGAACGCGATCGAAGGGGAAACTGCTGCATGAAGAATAAGATCATGACCGGCACAGAAAGCAATCTCTAGCACCTTGCTCCATCGTTTGACCGTGCGTTACTCGATGCGACGACGGCTCACGTTTCGCTAACGGCTCTGATCTAACCGGTGCCCCGGTCAATGCGAGGGTGAAACGCGCACGCATCGTCCGTACGCGTCGGGATACGTACGTGAACGGACGCGGCGACCTCCGGGGCGCGGGCTTGCGTTGCGTGCACCCGGCGCTCCGCCGCGCCAAGACATTCGTCTTGGAGTGTGCAGCGCGCCGCCCTTGTTAATTTTCCTTTCCCGAAACGAGACGACGCAGCTTGCTTGTGGAACTCCTCTTGCCTCGCCTTTGCAGTCCGGCGCGCCGCCGCCTCCTTGGCCGGCCGTCTCTCGCTGACCCACAACAGACCTCGACTGGAGTACATGCATCCCGTCCTTTTCAGTTTTGATGAGGGCTACCCGTGCTAGTTTAATCCTCCTCCTCCTATCTATCATCCCATCTCTCTCAGTTCTGAGGGCGATGCATGCGAATTTAATCCTTCATTCCCAATCTTTCTTCTCAACACCAATCTAGTTAATCGTTTTCCATCGACCAATGACCAGACAGTTTGTTCTTGACGTCAACCAAAGTACTATGTGTCTTGTGTTTCTCTTCCCGTAGGAATGAGATGTCCAGCCCGAGAATAGTATCCAGCATGACCATTTCTCCGCTTTGAATCGTCCAGAATTTCTGACCAGCCCAACAGCACAGCCCGGCCGCTTCTTGGCGACCATTCGGCCTTGGTCTGCGAGTAGCACATGGGCCCCTACTTCTATACTGGGCTGAGACATTCGAGCTACTAATTCCACTTCGTGTACAACAACAAACAGTACCGCGGGACCAGGGCCAGGTTGGTAAACAATGAGAAAGATGTTAGGCAAATTTGTCCCTAAGACACTGGTCGTTTGTGCCTTTGTTTCAGACACACCTTACGATTTCATTTTGTCTCTGAGACACTATCCAAACCAGAATTTGTCCATAACACACCGCAATGAGTAAAAAAATATTTTTTCCATCAGGAGGGGAGAGGACTCTGTGGAAAGGACACCGATGCCCCTGACCGAGCCACACAATTGTTAGCGATTCTTTTCCGATGGTTCTTCTCCAGCCCTGTTCGTGTAGCTCCGTCTGTCTTTCCCGACGAAATCTCCATCCCCGGCTACCAACAAGCGAAGCACATATCCAGCTATACCTGTTTCGTCTCTAACCCGCCTCCGTCTCTTCTTCGTTCTTGTTCGCCGTCCGCCTCGAAATACGGCATTGCACATCCAATACACTGGGAAGCACGACGGAGAATGGAGCTCGCCGGCGGTGAGGCTCTGGTGATGGGGTCCTGGTGACTAGTAAAATAGAACCGTCATGCGACACTGACTCACCTGAGGTGCTACACGTTTATCGGCGACCACTGAAACATGTCTACGACGACGGCGCAAGCGCAGAGATGGAGGCGGCGGCCCGAGCGCGGGGACAGTGGCGTCACCGCAGCGCAAGGGGCTGCGATGGATCGGCACCTGCTCGACCTCGAGGAGTCGCGTGGTGGTGGTTGATGGAAAGGAGCTTGGAAGAAGCGGGTCATCGTGAATTTCTTTAGCAGTCGGAAGAATTAGCGGCGGGGAAAACTCAAAATCCAGTGAGGTGAGTTGCAAATCCACGATGAGGAGAGGTCAGAGAGGATTGCCGGTGAGCAAGGACTAATTTGCCTTAGGGATTTGATCTATGACCTGTCGGAGAGAACGAATCGCTTGGGAATGGACCTTGCTTGCACAACGGCCATGGAAGCCCTCACAACTTTGTCTTCTAATTCTGTCTTTGAAATTCACCTCCTTGCCGCTTCAACTCCCATGCGTCACCTCCCTATTCTTTGGAGCCGCCGCCGGCAGCGCTCCTTAACCCAGGGTCCGAGCTCGCTACCGGCGGCGGTGGCGCTCCCGGGCCATGGGCGAGCGTAAGGCCGATGAGCTGGTCTGGTTCGTCCAAGTCTAGCTCAGTCATGGGCACTGGCGTCTTTTCACGGTCCTGCTAGGATAGAAATTATTATTTAAATTGAGGTGGCAGGTAAAATCATGTTTTGATAGTGTGTGCTAGACAAAACCGTGTCCAGGAGTGTGACTCAGACCAAGCCATAATCGATGGGTGTGTTAGAGACAAATTTGCCAAGATGTTACAGTTGCACACGGATCCTGGAATGATTGGGATGCTAGTACCATAGTAGGAAGGATTCGCGGCCGTCAAAAGATTAAGCGCCCAACTGGCACAGCCCACCCATTCTTTGCTTTCACCACTTTTCAGCCTAGTTTCACAATCCACCCCTCTGTGTGCTGATGATTCGTGCGGCTGTTGTTAATTTTATGTTTTTGCTTTATGATCCTTACGCAAGGCTAACATGTGACCAATGAGGTTCGAGCGTTGCCGTTGGCCAAAAGCAACTGCCATACCGACCCAACACCGGCATTATTCAGTCTGTTTGTCTCACTGCTTTACAGTAGCTGCTTTGCAGCAGCTACAGTATTTCAGTTATTTTTCCTGCAGCCACTATAGTGTTTCTGCAGTCCCTACAATGTTCGCAGTTATTTTTCATTACATGACCACAAGAAGCACGCTGCTGTATAAAATGAGCTCGTGATGGGAGTGACGAATGAGGAATGACCACATACTTACATGACCACGTACTTATTACAACGTGCCGTTTTTGTCAATGACTCGTGACTCCTATGGTGTTGCTTACACCTGATTGCTCGTGAAGCCGAACTGTTGAACATCAACTTCTGAGCACTGTTTCGAATCAACAACAAACCCTCCAAACTTCGCTCACCCACCTGCCCCAAAATCTCCTGCCAGCGAGAATTTGGTGGAGGTGGACAACTAGCTCTTCAGCTGCACTAACCCCAATCAAAACAACCTTTTTCTTTCGAGAAAGTTTGACACAAAACCATTAAACAAATCAAAAACACACAAGAAAGTGGAGAAGGTGCATCCATTACAGTCTGCAAAATGCCGGGGACTCTGCTATGTCCAGGGAACACTACTCTGAATAAACTGGAGGGTTTTTATGTAAAAGGAAGTGGAAAGGACCAAGAGATATTACTACACGTCCCCCAAGCTGGTGGCCCTTTCATTTGGTTTGATCTCCCCATTCTCTCTCTCTTCCCCCGTGTCTGGGCTTCCGACATCGGCGGCGGCGAAGCGGCGGTGGCATTGGGAGCAGACGCTGCCTGCGGCGGTCCCCGGAGGCGAGAGGCGGCTCTCTGTCGGCTATGTAGTGATCTGGGCCGTGATCTCGGCGGCGATTTGGGGCTAAGAGGGCGGCGGCGATGAACGGAGCAAGCGCCAGCGCCGGTACTGGCGCTGGCGGGGAAGGGCCACTGGTGTACCAAGCCTGGAAGGGGAGCAACGTGAGCGAAATGCTTTTCCTCCCTCTCGCCTCCCTTCGTTTCTTTGTTGCATGTGTGGATCTGTGCGTTCCTGCGGTGGTGCTCAAACTGACTGTTTCTATCTAGGGGCTGCTGTTAGATTGACTTATATGTGGTGCGAATGTTAGGATTCCTTTGTTGAGCTTCGCAAATTCGAACGGTCATTATTGCTTGTAGTGGTGCGAATGTTAGGATGTCTTTGTTGAGCTTCGCAAATTCGAACGGTCATTATTGTTTGTAAAAAATTGACTGGTCAATTTCCGTTTTATTTTATGATTTTGTACTTGGGAATGTAGGTTCCAGGACAGGTTTTGTTGGCTGTGGTCTTTTCCAGGTTAACAAAACTGGAGTGTTAGGACTAATTACTAGTGTAGTAATGATCCATTTCCCTTTCTTCCTAGTGTCTTAACTACTCAGAATCATTTTCTCCTCCTCTTCTCGGAGGAAGTTCTGCATAGGCAGAGTTAGCTACTGCTCCTACATAGCTTGTGACAAGTTCTTCCAGATGAGATCTTTGAACTGTTTTTGTGGTTACAGAAGTCGCAAGTGTACTTAACTTTAGCGTCCATACTTTTGCAGGTATTTTTCCTTCAGGGGAGATTTATATTTGGTCCCGATGCAAGATCCTTGTTTGTGACTATGTTCCTCATCATTGCGCCAGTGTCAATCTTTTGTGCATTTGTGGCAAAGGAATTGATGGATAGATTCTCTTATGGTCTGGGATTACCGGTGATGGTTGCAGCAGTTTTATTCACAGCATATGTGAGTATGATTCTTGGACTTTTCATATCACCGTTTTATTTTGATTTTCTTTGCTGTGTGGTACTACTTGATATATGCAATTATGGGAATATAGTTTGTCTAAACTGAGCTGACGTCTTCAGTTTTCAAATGATGTCCTTTGTTGTGGATACAGGCTGGTGGTAGTTGCATGATTATGTGGATTCAGTTTCATTGTTAGCAAAGATATGATTAGAAATGGGAAGTTCCCATTTTTGCATTTATATTTATCATACTTTGCAAGTTAATTGGGGCAGCAATTCACCAGATGATGCCTGCGAACAGTCACATTTTAATATCCAGCCAAGATATTCTGCTTTTGTTACGTGGCAGTGATTCTTGATTATGTAAACGTTACTGAGTTTTGGATATCAGGAAGGGTTTGTTACCCTGTTGTAACATTTTACCTTGTGTTATAGACCAGTATTACTTACACCCTCTAGCTTGTTTACGTGTTCGTATCTGTTTTCAGGATCTGAGTCTTCTGCTTCTCACTTCTGGGAGAGATCCAGGTATCATACCTCGCAATGCACATCCTCCAGAACCTGAAGGTTTTGATGGTAATGCAGAGGCCGGGGCAAACCAGACTCCACCTTTGCGGTTGCCCCGAGTGAAGGATGTCGTTGTCAATGGAATCACCGTGAAAACAAAATACTGTGATACCTGCATGTTGTACAGGCCTCCACGTTGCTCTCATTGCTCTATCTGCAACAATTGTGTGGAACGTTTCGACCATCATTGCCCATGGGTTGGACAATGCATAGGACTTGTAAGTTCAGAAGTTAGATATATAAGTCTGAATACCTTTCCTTCCCTTTTATGTTGATTGATTTATTTTCACATTGCTTTCCTTTTCATCTGGAAAAATTCTTTGGCCGACACTATAATGTGAATCAGGCATCTGTTGTTGTTGCTTCATTTAATATTTTGATCAAACCTGAAAGGTTCCACTATTGCTTTATCGTGACTCTGAAAGCCTTTCCTTTTATGTTGATTGATTTATTTTCACGTTGCATTCCTTTTTGTCTGGAAAGAATCTCTTGCTGACACTTTAATGTGAACCATGCATCTGTGTCGTTGCTTCTTCTCATATTTTGATCAAACCTGAAAGGTTACACTATTGCTTTATACTGTGAAAATGTAGAGCACCCATGCTGTTTAGATTGTGCAGACTCCTTAAACTGATTGAACCTGAAAGACCTTACAGGATTTCTTCTTTTCTATGCAGAGGAATTACAGGTTCTTTTATATGTTCGTCTTCTCAACAACTCTTCTCTGCCTTTATGTCTTTGGGTTCTGCTGGGTGCTCATTGTTAAGATCAGAAACGCAGAGGAGATAACAATTTGGAAGGCAATGCCAAAGAGCCCTACATCTATTGCTCTAATTGTCTACACATTTATTGCAGTTTGGTTTGTTGGTGGCCTCTCTGTGTTCCACTTGTATCTCATGAGCACAAATCAGGTAAAAACAATATATTTCTAGTCTTGCTTGGTGAATATATTCTGTCAATTGTTAATCAACTGCCCTTCTTTTGTAGACAACATATGAGAACTTCAGGTATCGCTATGATCAACGAGCGAACCCATACAACAGAGGAGTTGTAGAAAACATCAAAGAGATCTTCTTTACACCCATCCCTCCATCGAAGAACAACTTCCGTGCCAGAGTTCCACAAGAGCAAGGTCTGAGGCCTCGCTCAACAAATGGTTTCATGAGTCCAAACATGGGCAGGGCTGTCGGTGACATTGAGATGGGTAGAAAACCAGTGGCTTGGGATGAGCCAAGGATGGCAGCTGAGATTGGTGATTTAGGAGCAGGACTGAGCAACTTGCTGGAGGACAAGGATGGCAGGTTTCGTAGTGCCTCCCCAGATCTTAGCCGTGACGCTCTCGCAGTTGGAGGCTTAGAAGAGCAAGGCTCCTCAGTGTTGAACCCAGGGCGGACAAGCTGGGGAGTCGAAGCAGGTCGATGATTGAAATGACCATGTACGTCGCTATAGTGGAAGGCTCAAGGATGTTAGTGCCAGCTTGTTGCTAATTTGTTGTTTGAGATTTGAGGTCACTAATGTTATTAGGCTCATGACCTGATTGCTGGTTGTTTTGTATTTTCGTTTCTTCTTTTAATTTGAGACGTCCTTCCTGTATGTGTTACTCTTTGAAGCAGTGGGTTTGTGAGGTCTCCGGTTTAGTCCTGATTACGTATGTATATAATTGGAGCGGTAAACCTAAAACTACTGGTTTGCCTGGCTTTGGATGTTAATGGTTGTGAAAAAGATTGGATTTAAACGAGTGCTCGCTCCATCTGAGAACCTTTGCTAAGATTAGTTTCTATGTTTGTTTTGAAGTGCTAGTTTGATGTTTATTGTAAGCATGGGAAGATATCTTATTAATAAGAGTTACAATGGTGCAATCTTGCTCCAGCAAGACAAAATCTGAGCAAATAAGATGTGTACGTCACTATTCAGTTACAGGCTTACACCTTACTGTGAGTTCGGACTTTCGTGTTGTGATTTTGGATTGGCAAAAGTGTAAGAGAAATGATCCCAGTGACCGATCTGAAGAAAATTCACCGCGAGCATCAGAGTTACTGAGCAAACTGGGAGACTCGGTGATTCAAGCGATACAAGCTGGAACAAGTAACAAAGCAGGAACATCCTAAGGATAATCTGATATTTGTTTAGACGAATGAAATAAGGATAACACTCCGCGCTAGTTAGGATGCACATGATCATTAAACACACATCACTAACTGTACGCTGTGAATCCACTACCGCATAAATTCGGTTTAACTCCCAAACACTGCATTGACAAAAATGCATATTTTGTCAATTGCCACCACATAGGTAATATACCCCTGACACGCGTCAACAACACCATACTTTATTCTTTTCAGTTCAGTTTGCAAAGCGCTTCGAGTATGTTATCTGATCATTATAGCTTGGAAAACGCAGGTTTCCTTTTCTCTAGGAAGGCTTTGATGGCCTCCTTCAGATCATTAGATCTCAGCATCCCCGCGTTCCATGTGGCTACATGCTCCAGGCCCTGCTCTACAGTTACATCCCTACTTCTCAGCAAAACAGCCTTGGTTCCCATCACAGCCCATGCCGACTTCGCCGCTATTTCTGGAATGATGATTAGCCATGTTTAGTCCAAACTGATAAAGAAAGAGATCGTAGTATATGATGGGGTCAAGAAGCTTTAATAATTTAATATGCAATTCAACACATTAATACAAAATTGGCAATAATTGATACCGTATATTTCCTTTCACTATCCAAGTGGCATGAACGCCTCAATTTATGGCCACAATCACTGAACCACTAGACCACATGGATGCCCCTCAGAACACACTAACACAAGTTCGAGGAGGCAGCAAATGATACTAGAGATAGACTTACATGAATTGCAGGGCCACAAAAGTCCTAACGGTCTTGTTAAAGCTTGACAACATGATAAATGAAGAGATTATATTAAATGTGACGCGCTGGTGCTATCAAATCTTGTAAGGCTATACCAATCCTTGGGATATTAAATGTGACGCGCTTGTGAAATGGTCATAGTGTGTCACGGACAACAATTTCCAAAATCGTAGAGTGCCGCAGATGATTTCGACTTTGTTGGTGTGCTATGGACGAAATCACGATTTCTCAGTGTGTCTCATACAATTTTGCCTTCTTAAACAAATTGTGGTTAGATGATACCCCCCCCCCCCCCCCCCCCCCCCCCCCTTTGATCAAATGAAGGGAGTAGTATATAGTATACTAGAACACAATTACAAAATATATGTAATTTAACAAATTGTGGTTAGATGATACCCCCTCTGTTCTTGCTTTCTTGACATTTAGCTGAATCTAGATCACTCTTCTTGTCTGAAACGTCAACAAAACATGACCTGAGGTAGCACGTGTTTGACAGTGGCTTGTTGCTTCCATTCTACACAAAGGAACTACATAACTATCCTGAGTTGCTGACTTCCCGAGGCATTTCAGCTTCTGGTAAATTTCAAAGCTTCACAAATTCTGAAGTCCCTATTAACAATCAGTTCGAATTCTGTAGTTCATCTGGCCCATTTTAAAGGGGGTAGCATTTAGCAATGTGAGAATAATATAACTTGTATATACTGTTAGAGTTAGGGTACTGGACGACTTGATTCCTCCAATCCTAGATGGGTGGGTATATATATCCAACACACATGGGCCTCTGTAT
>LAPY01000002.1:277993-300333 GCA_000970635.1 Eragrostis tef
GACGGCGACGACCTCCCGGACTCAAGGCCGCCGTACTCCGGAGGGGGAGGAAGCGCCTCCGCCATTCAGCAACAATGACAGCACGCTATACAAGTACTCTAGAAGCGGCTTTGGATCTGAGCCTGGGACAGTTGTGGAACTAGGCTAGGCGGCGGAGTTGCTCGAAGCGGGAATGGATGGGCTCAGCTCACCAGCAGGAAGCCATGGAGTAGCAGGAAGCAGAGCAAGCGAGGAAAGAAAAAAGAGAAAGGGAGGGGTGGGCAGCGACTTGACGCGTATTTACCAATCACATCGGATCGGCGGAGAGGGAGGGGAGGGGGAAGCAGGCGGGTGATTGATTTCCACCTCGCCTCGCCTGTCGCGCAACCGCAGGGTTGCATATGCGCTCTGAAATCTTTGTCTGGTGACGCGCTTCTTTATTCCGGGGACCTCCCCCCCCCCCGGGCGACCAAGATGCCGTTACGCAACTGTTTCTCTTCTGTGCTCGAGAGAGAAGAACACCCCCCACGACTGCTACAGCACTGTGCCGTGAACCCGGCCATGCATGCAGTGCAGGGCGTCACTTCAGAGAACTGTCAGAGGAGGGGTGGATGATCTGCAGTTACTACTTGTAGTTGATGTTTAGTTAACGGCTGTGTGACAGTGGCCTGCGTTGTTGTACAGTGCGGCAGCCCGCAGTTACAAGTCGTAGCAAGGCCGGCGGCTACAGTGAAACGGCGGGGCAGCCAGGCTAGATGGCTGGTGACCTTTCAGGCAGCGCCCTGCTGGCTTATCCACTCCACTCCACTCCACACGAGCCGTGCCTAACGCGTAGTATGTACAACGGTGGTTAGTTTTTGCAGTCGCTACAGTGTTTTCTTCTGCCAAACAGCCCCGAATCGCCGTCGAACAATCGTTTTGCATCGTCGTCGCTGTTGGAACGAGACGAGGGATGGAAGTTACGGGGAAGCGGCGATGTCATGGAAGAAGCACCGGTTCGTCATGTCGCTGTAGCGTAGGTTCGGGCGGCCGGGAATCGAATCGGGCTGATGCGCTACCGAGTCACATGCATGCCGGCGGCGCGGCCGACGCCCCCCATGCGGTTCTTGGTCGCCGCGACCGAATTACGCAACCACCGATCAATCATTCTGCTACTGCTACGGCCTGAATGATGCTTTGGATGCTGAGCGAGCGAGCATCATCCGCATCAGCCATGGCGTCAACCAACTGCTTCTGCCGGATGGAGACCAAGGGCTGTTATCTGAAAACTCTGGACTGTTGATGAAGAAAGTCAGCAATCCAAGTTCCAAGCCTTCGTCTCGGTTGGCCCATGCTGACGACGCTTTCGCCAGTGCCGGCGCCACCATCCCATGCCTGCGAGGAGGCCGGCGACGCGCTCGCTGCTCGAGGCGGCTCGAGCATGCCGTGAGGTTGCTATCCGATCTCCAGTCTTTGGCGCAGTCATGTCAGTCAGGCCACCGAAAGGAGCACGTCTCGCTGCTCTCTCTGCTCGGCACGGCTGCTCGCGCCCCTGCCTGCGGCGACACAGCAAGCGTCGTGTCGCTTTCCCGTTAGCCTCTGTGTACGATGATTCCGTACGTGCAGGTTCTGTCAGCTGATGCGCCGCACTTCTGAACCCATTTCCAGTCATGGAGTCCCGTGATGCATTGTTTCCGGATGGATGGGTCCGTTATGGGCCCTGCTCTGTTTCGCTGATACTCGCGTGCATGAGTTCCCAGCCCAAACATTTGGTTCATAGGCCTGGGTTTCGCCCATCCCGTGCGGGCGTATCATCGATTTTGTGGCCCAACAGTTTGGTTCATAGGCCTAGCGCTTTCTCTGATACTACTACTGGTGGCCCATTATTTCAGATTCCGTTCCTCGGCCCAACTGCCTGCGTATTCCATTTAAAATTTGAAATAAACAGCAGACGGCCCAGTTACTACAAGCTAAAGTTGCGAACTAAATTAGTCAGTCAGTGGTTCACTTGTGTCACAATCCAAATCACTAGGACAACCTTTTCAATGTCTGAAACATTCAGCGAACCGCACTTCTGGATCGTGAGTATGACAACTACAAATCGCTTTCTCGTGTTAGCATAACTTTGTTAATTTCTTATCTCTAGTGCCGTGAATGTGTTGTTTTTTCCTTAAACAAAATCTTTGATGGGCAGACATCGCTTGATTTTTCAACGATGATGATTATTGTTGGCGGGTAGGTTGGTTCGCATTTTCCTATTTTGGTAGCCTGAAGCGCCTAAAAAGCTACAGCAAATTCTCAATTCAGATTATGGTCCATACTAGTAATCATCAATCACGCATAATAAGTTCATCAGAAACCTTCTAGCCATATTCTGCCACACCATGTCGAGTGGTTTACCTGCAAGTAGCCAAGCAAGTGTGTCATTCGGTACTTTAAGATTTAACTACTCTGCCCAAGTCCTAAATACAACAGTATAATCTTTCCACGAGTGGTTTCCGAAAAATTCTGAGCATCCTTGCGTCAATTTACTCAAAAGTAAATATGCACCTAATATCACATCAGAGTTCCACGATTCAAATCAGTTGTTAGGTGGTCAGGGAGATCTCCAACAGCCTGTATGCTACCTCGAGTGCTGTGGACCAGTATAAGCTAGCTGCTAGTTGCGTAGGGTGAATTAAGGATTCCTAAAGAAGATTATCAGATCCATCTTTGGCAAGAATAGGTGCAGGGATATACTCCAAACAGGGTGACGATGAAAGTGATCGATGGAGTAAACATTTGTTCCAACCACCACTCCAAAAAAAGGCATGTGTAGTTGGCAGTCAGCAACCGAACCACACCCTGAAATGGAGCGTAATCGAATCAGCCTGCCTGGATCGGCGCACGTCTGCAGGTTGCGTTTACAGCGACAGCACCATGGCCTCGGCTGGTAAGCTTTTCTCACGAAAACGACATGCAGGAAAGCTTCTTTATGCTATCCCTGTGGCTGCTGGTAGAACTAGCTATTAACCCATTAACTACCCCATCCGAAGTTCAATTGTTAAGAAAAGTCTATATAGCTTCAGCTCAATGCACTAAGCTATCATCTTTCGAAAAAAAAATGCACTAAGTTATCAGTATGACAGTATGCCATACTCCCGTAGGCAATTGTGCAGACATGATACGTCTCTGGCTCTGGATGGGGAAGCTACAAAAATGACCGTTGTTCCGGTTTCCATCGATCCTTCTTCCGTGATAAAGATAACATCACAGCATATTGGCTGCAGTTCGCATTTGCAGACCTTCACTTCTGACGAAGAACCGTCCGATGGGTTGTGATCAATTGATCGTGCAGTTCGTGCGCACTGAGAACATCGCCACAAGTTCAGGTTCCAAGAGTGCAGTGGAGGTTGATGCTTGAAAAAGGCACCGACCAGCATGGATATGGATGTGACCTGCAGGTCCTCGACTTCGATCTCACCGAACGACTGACTGAGCTGAGGTCAAACGTGCTGCCTTGTGCCATGCACGGTACTCACAGTTCAGTCAGGGGACCCACTGGCCGAAATGGCGATACTTTTTGGCCGAAATCGCCAGTACAGAAATGGCGAGACATGTATCTATAATTTCAGTAGTACACCTACGTACTGACTGTTTCACCCGATTGATGCTGGTGAGTGGTGACGACTATGTACAGGCAACACTGTTCTTCACCCAGCTCTTACTGTTAGTAGTAATACCACTACCGCTAGCCTGCTTGCTGCACGCCTGCACCCCGATTGATGAGCCATGCACGAAGGCTTGCACCATAGATCAAGAAACAGAAATACTACTGCCCTAAAAAAACAGAAATTACTACTCTGTCCAGGTTCCTAGTCTTAGAGATTAGGCTTCAGTAATCGATGCCATGACGACTCCACTTACAAGCTTGGATCAACGAGGACGAAGTAAATGCGAAAGCTTGGATCAGCTCGCTGCTAAACCTTTCAGACGCGAACTTCAAAGTTAATACTATAATCCACCACATTAACAGGAGGATCAAGAAGCAACAGCGGTGGCTACTGGCAGGGCGAAGAACATGAAACCGAGCGAAAAATCTGTGTTCCCAGCGTTGATTGGTCGGAGGTTGCTCCTGCCCATGCTGCTTGTTTACATGTCGGCATTCCTAGAAATGCTGAAATAGGGCCAGCCGGGGGTACAAGAATCTCGCATTTTGATGTACTCATCGTGTGAGATGGTAGCAGGAGTACTATATTTCAACTTGGATTAGTTTTCACCGGTCACTTGCGTCCATATCTACGATGCTCATACCACTTGGAAATTTGAAATCTGGGAGCTAGTTGTTTTAACATCAACTGCCGACGTGAAAGGGCGGGTTCCGCATAATAAAGTACGAAAAGTGCCCAAATTGCTCATATATTCCGACGTTAAAGATCAACAAAATCAGCGTCAAGCAAAAGAGATGAATCACACAAAGTTCTGCTGGCATTAGGTGACTGATTCCTCGTTCTAGTATCCAATTGTTTCTGAATGTATATATAATTCATCGCAAAAATAAAGAATATATATTATTCCTCGGCGACGAATGTGCATGGTATTCTCCTTAAATCAATCAAAAGAAGAAGCATATTGTAGAAACAGGAACTACTAGTACTATAGTATTCCTTTTGGAACAGAGCACTTTAAAGCATCATGACTATATTTTCTTTGCACAACAACTTGCAGGCGAGGGGCAGATACGATCTGATCTCAAGAGCACGCAAAACCTTGAACCTCAAGCAAACCAATTCAAAATGACAAACACCTTATTAGCAGAACCAATGCAAAGTTAGGAATGGTAGAAAACTAAGAAAGAAAAAGGAAATTAATTAATCTTTTATCCTTGTATACTTCACACTAGTAATAACAGTACGAGAAGAGTAGCACGTATACTTCACACTAGTAATAACAGTACGAGAAGAGTAGCACGTATACTTCACACTAGTAATAACAGTACGAGAAGAGTAGCACGTATACTTCACACTAGTAATAACAGTACGAGAAGAGTAGCACGTATACTTCACACTAGTAATAACAGTACGAGAAGAGTAGCACGTATACTTCACACTAGTAATAACAGTACGAGAAGAGTAGCACGTATACTTCACACTAGTAATAACAGTACGAGAAGAGTAGCACGTATACTTCACACTAGTAATAACAGTACGAGAAGAGTAGCACGTATACTTCACACTAGTAATAACAGTACGAGAAGAGTAGCACGTTAAGGCAGCAGACATATACGATCAACAGATAACCAACTATCTTAGCCAGTCAGAGTAGACACCAGTTTGGCAGTTTCTAAATTGTATTCGCTTCTATTTTATAGTTCATTCACTCGTGAAACCAACATGATGCACCTCAGGGGCCACCGTTAATGGTCCCTTGAGGCACACTTCGGAAAAAATTAAACAGTCCCTTGATGTACGTACACTTGCTCTAATTAAGTCGTCCGAACCAATGAGAGTGCCTGAACCCCCTGTTAGTGCGCATACGAGGTTACTACCATCGCGCGGACCACATACCAGCCTTTAGAAAATCCAGTTACTTTTAATCGATCTGACAGCATGTAGCAAATGGACCACATATAACTAACAAAATTAATTAAGCGGTGCACTAACCTGCGTCAGGTGGTTCAACAACATGATGCCTGCATGAATAGATACACCTAGAAAAGTTGGCCAAGTACGCATGCAGCTGCAAATTAATTTTTCTTCACGTGAGGGTAAAGTTGACATAACTCGACCTCTGAACTTATGTTGCAATGAACTTTCATGCTCATCTGGTTATACGAGTAAGTTGGTACTTAAGGCAGACGTTATAAATAATATACGTAACTATACACCTTCATCTGACATAATCAAAATGGAACTTTGATAATGTTATACTCTCTCTGTTTATTTTTATTTTCCCCATTTTTATTTTTGATAATTAATGTTTATTTATTTATTATGTTGATATATAAGACAAGAAAACTAGTAAAAAGTCTGCACTAGCTTTTTTTTATCGTAACAACAACAAAGTACTCAAATTAGTGATCAACTCAAATTAGTGATCATCTCAAATTAGTGACTTTGCAACGTATATTCATTTATTTGATCATCAGTACAGTGTGCAAATAAATTGCTCTCTCCGTGGGAGGTCAACTGGTCATAATTAAGCATGGTCACACACACCTTGCACAGGACTTAATAACCAGGCAAATTTACAAAAACCAAAAAAAAAGAGAGAGTATATGTCCGGGAAGCTTGCTAGGGGTTTTTGCAGCTTATTCAATGTACTATCAATATATTAATAAGAAGCCCAACTCCCTGACACCGTTTGCTGCTTTCTCCATCCTTTCAATTTCAATTTTAGGACAACATGCAAATATTCATTCAAATCTCAAATCTTAGGACAACATGCAAATATTCATTTCAATTTTATTAAATTGTTTCGTGCACACCTTGACGACGGGAGCACATAAGGATGCTGTAGGATCTGAGGTGTCCTTGCAGTGCAGGGTGATCAGGATTAGTTGAGGTACAGGATTGGCCGCTACCTCTACTTATTAGTCCAGTTACCTTTTAAAGATACCCACCTAGTCGCGCGGCCACGCTTTCTGCAAAGCATCCTTTCTTAAAGCAAGGAACTAAGCTCTAGTACACACATAAAGTTAGCTGTGCCAACGGTACTTCAGTTTCCACATATACGTGCCTAGGTCGCATTAACAAGTGCTCGTGTCATAATGATGTTGGAGCTATCTGCATATATGTGGACAAGCACCTTGTTATTGAATTGGGAGCCAGAGTGGTGTCCTTTTGCTATATTATTATCGTTGCAAGTTGGATTCTTTCACGCTGTTGTTGAGGTAGCAAGAGTTTTCTTTTCATGCACACTGCATTTCAAAGCCAGTCAATATAATGTACATGCATGGTGTGGATTAGTTGTCCGATCTTAGGTAAGGGTCACACATGCCATAGTTAGTGCAAACTAGTAATAGTCTATGTAGTACTTTATGAGCATATAGCACTGCTCTTAGACAGCTATAAATACCTTAGATTCTCTGCAACATGACAGAATATTATTAATCAACACAATTATATAATTAAAGCTGCCGATCTCTCCGCACAACGGATATGTAGAGCTAGCAGAACAGTACGTTGGATGGCAGTCGTTGGAGATAGAGAGGTGACACATGCACGCAAGCAGCTACAGGACCTGCTGGTCAATATTTACGTATAATTGCATCGTCTAGCTTGGATAGTGTTATGCTTGAAGCGCCTATTATATGCACCCGCTATACAGTACTATATTCACTGTACTCGATCGATTGATGAAAGGGAAGGGGAAAAAATGCATTATTGACCCCCGGTTCGTGTATTATCGTGGATGCATATGTCGTGACGTGAATTTGCACGTGCAGTACTCCGTACGTATATAGTATGACGCGTTCACAAAACACAAGCTAGCCGTGCCGGCCGGGGCGTGGTGGACAAAACTAGCCTGATCGATTGTGATTACTACTAGGAGTACTTGAAGAAACGGACGGCTCAACTGATCGCAGGTTGGAGGCTGATGATTCACTATTTGGCGGTCACTCTCGGTGATCTATCGACCGATCGATTTAAGAGATGATGTTGGAAGCCGCGTGACGCATTCGAACTCCTGCTACGCACGCGCGTGCATATGGCCCCCTTATGCGTGTACAGTGTACACACGTGCCGTGCCCTCCCGTCACCGGCGGCGGCACGCTGCTCAGTGTGCTGTCGGGCAGGGTCACTGGTTGGTCGGCGGAAGTCGTCGTCGTCGCTCTCGGTCGGTCTCCGTCTCGCCACTTATTCCGACCTGCTCAGACATACGTGGACGCGTTCGGCAGATCGATCGAGTGCAAGGCAGCGCAGATACAAGGTTCACAAAATCGTAAGTAAACCGCTCTGTTCTTTTGTTATAGTTAAGTTTCGTCGAAACACTGTCCGATTTTGCTAACTGAGCCAGAGCAGTTTTAGCGAAAACCCTGAAAATTGCACGGTTTCGCAAACGATGCTTGAGTGTTCATGGCAATGATCAGTTCAGATCTATCACGTTATTAACTCCTGTAGAGTCAGCAAGGTGAGCACGCATGTACTACTATGTTACTCCCCGGCAATTATCGGCATGCATGTGTACATGGTCGAGCCAGACAGACATGGAAGTGGTGGGCACGACGTTGGACCTTTGAATCTCGCGGGAAACTGCCAAGCTTTCGCGGCCCTGTGTCATGCACATGCATGCTGGTGCATGCACCGCCGCACTAGGCAGGGCCGGACCGGTTGCCACGGCGGCAGGGCCTCTGCTGTCTGCGCCCCGATTGCACCATCGAATCTCAATTAACCCGTTCAGATCATTCAGAAAGGCCGGTATTGTTGCAGTTTCGCAGCAATTAGTGGGCAAAGAAGGCAACACAACGCGGTTTGGAATCACACCTCTTGTTTTTCTAAACGGAATTAAACTCCGTTTAAACAGCGTCTAAATGCTAGACATGTGACCACCGTCTACGCCGTTTAGTCCGTTTTAAACGCCGTTTAGCCTGTTTGAACACAGTTTTGACCCGTTTAAACAGTCGTTTAAACAGATTAAACATTAAACAAGGGTCATCAGACTGTTGCCTAGGAAAATATTGATCACACCACGCTGGACTGGACTGGCACGAGATGTACTGCGACGGCGAAACAGCCGCCTGAACCTTCTCGAGGCAATACGAGAGAGCTCCATGAACGTAACTGAAATAGCACAGCCGCCAGGAGGAAAACATGTCGACGACGACGAGGAAACGTCGTCCAAACGTTGCAAATGCTTCTGTTGACTGCGCCTTCATCTGTGGAATTCCACTCTTGGCGCGCGCGCGCGGCACGTCATGTGCATATGGCGGCCGAAGAGGTCCCCGTCTCGATCGAGTTCCGACGCGCGCGAAGATGCCACGGAACCGGCAGCTAGCCGTGCACCAACCGAAACGGCCGGACCAGACAGGAAGATCGAGCCCCATAGGCAGCCATAGGCGAAAAAAAGAGAGTGAGCAACAGAAACTATTTTTTTTTTGAAACCTCTCCTATTAAGTATAATTATAGTATCCATTCGTATGCGTACACACTCACTCACACCACAACACACACCTACAAACCTCCAGGCTTCGGTGCGCGACGAGAGGCGTCGCACTCCCAGGGGCGAGTATCAACACTCGAACCCGGGTGGGCAGCCTGAGCACACACTCATCTGACCAACCGAGACCAGCTCGATTCTCAACAGAAACTCCTGAATAACGCGATGTATGACAATCGACAGCCATACTCAACAAGTACACGTACTCCATTCCTTTGTCATTCTAGGAGCTCATAATTTTCCCACATTACTACATCCGTTCTACAATATAGAGTTCAATTTTTTTTCTCTAAATACAAAGCGTTTAATATAAGGCAAACTCTGAAGTTGTTTAAGATGTGGGTTGAGGTAAAAATGAAGGGCGTATACTAATCTTTTAACACCTTGGTCACTTTCAAGTTTAAAGCTAGAAAATCTCTATATTTAGGGATAGAAGGAGTATTTGTTATCCTCGGTTTTCGATGCAACTCTTTCTCGCTCATTCTATGTTTTCTTCTTTACCAATCGTTGTTTTCAGCACGTTATTTGCTTTCTCATCTCTGTTTAATTCCCACGCTATAGCAACATCTTTAATTGAAACGGAGGGAGTATGACAAAGCCGGGATCAAATACTAGTATCATGGAATCCCTGGAAATGACGAAACGAGCTGCCAGCGCTGATCATCTTAGGAGTTCGTTCTGTGCTTTTCAGGCTGTAGTACATAGCTCAATTAGATGCCAATTTGCTCACAGGAATACATGCAAAGAACACACTCGCACAGCAGCCGCAGGCATGGGCAGCGGCAGAAAGGCCATGAGTGAGTGAATGACAAGCACACTCGTCGGCGTCGTGGATTTCTGTAACTTTCTTTTGAAGGAATGGATTTCTGTAACTTTTGATGCTCCGATCACCACTGTTGAGGTGGAAATGGGACTTGGCTGACTTGACCAATCCAATCTGTCCAGGGCCAGAGGCCTATCCATCTCTTTTCCCCCTCTTGTCACGCCCAACGGAAGCTTTTTCCCCTCTCATCACAAGCAGGAAGAAACCAACACAAGAATCGTACGGACACCGCTTCGTGACGATGGGTGGAGATCCAAGCAGCGAGCGGCACAGGTCAAATCCCTTGCATATATAAACGTGGAAGATCTGTTTGGGTTGTTGCAACCTCCAGGCTTCGGTGCGCGACGAGAGGCGTCGCACTCCCAGGGGCGAGTATCAACACTCGAACCCGGGTGGGCAGCCTGAGCACACACTCATCTGACCAACCGAGACCAGCTCGATTCTCAACAGAAACTCCTGAATAACGCGATGTATGACAATCGACAGCCATACTCAACAAGTACACGTACTCCATTCCTTTGTCATTCTAGGAGCTCATAATTTTCCCACATTACTACATCCGTTCTACAATATAGAGTTCAATTTTTTTTCTCTAAATACAAAGCGTTTAATATAAGGCAAACTCTGAAGTTGTTTAAGATGTGGGTTGAGGTAAAAATGAAGGGCGTATACTAATCTTTTAACACCTTGGTCACTTTCAAGTTTAAAGCTAGAAAATCTCTATATTTAGGGATAGAAGGAGTATTTGTTATCCTCGGTTTTCGATGCAACTCTTTCTCGCTCATTCTATGTTTTCTTCTTTACCAATCGTTGTTTTCAGCACGTTATTTGCTTTCTCATCTCTGTTTAATTCCCACGCTATAGCAACATCTTTAATTGAAACGGAGGGAGTATGACAAAGCCGGGATCAAATACTAGTATCATGGAATCCCTGGAAATGACGAAACGAGCTGCCAGCGCTGATCATCTTAGGAGTTCGTTCTGTGCTTTTCAGGCTGTAGTACATAGCTCAATTAGATGCCAATTTGCTCACAGGAATACATGCAAAGAACACACTCGCACAGCAGCCGCAGGCATGGGCAGCGGCAGAAAGGCCATGAGTGAGTGAATGACAAGCACACTCGTCGGCGTCGTGGATTTCTGTAACTTTCTTTTGAAGGAATGGATTTCTGTAACTTTTGATGCTCCGATCACCACTGTTGAGGTGGAAATGGGACTTGGCTGACTTGACCAATCCAATCTGTCCAGGGCCAGAGGCCTATCCATCTCTTTTCCCCCTCTTGTCACGCCCAACGGAAGCTTTTTCCCCTCTCATCACAAGCAGGAAGAAACCAACACAAGAATCGTACGGACACCGCTTCGTGACGATGGGTGGAGATCCAAGCAGCGAGCGGCACAGGTCAAATCCCTTGCATATATAAACGTGGAAGATCTGTTTGGGTTGTTGCTGAAATGCCGTTCGCCGCGCGTTCCCATCTTTCAAAACGTACTCCTACCGCATCTTGTGTGATCCACTGTATAACGGTTGTGGATTTTTTTTTTGGTTGTCTCTATTTTACACGGGGTAATGAGGAAAGGAACAAGGGTTCCTTTGGCTTTTACTACGGTTCTAGAAAATAAAAATAGTATAGCGGACACAACGTGGTTCTTATTACAAAGTTTAGCTACATTACTGGTGCTACCAAACAAAAACAAAATGTGTTCCTTTGGCTTTGGATATAGTATTGCAGTAGCCACATTTATTTATATAGTTCAGCTATATAGTAGTACTATAGTGTTGTTTATATATACCAGTGCAATTTGCGAGTGCAGCCTATATGCACACTTCTGACAAATTTCTTGGTGCCTGGTTGCACTGCAGCCGTCCGTGTGACGGTGTTATCCTTACGGCCATACCCAATCAGCCGTTGAGAAGAGTTCCATGAATCCTCTTTCACGAAATTTGCCTTGTTTCAAAGAACTTGCCTAAATCACATCTCAATGACTGCAGTGGGAAAATTAAAGAAGGACCAAAATTTGCCTCGTATATCTCCTTCGACCAAAGCTTTTGACCCATGGCCGGATACCCTAGACTATATTTACCGTCCTGCCCTTGCCAACAAGCTGGTGTAGTCGTGTAGATTCTTGGTATTCGTAGAGCGAATACAAAAGTCACTCTCTCTTTCTCTACTGCGGCAGTGAAGATACGACTCTTGACCATTGGTTAATGCGTGAAAACAAGGAATCGTATAGCTAGTTAAGGATTGGAACTTGGACCTCGCATAGCTTCAGCAGCACTCGTGATAAATATAATACCATCAGGAGAATGTATCAGTGCAAAAAGAAAGGGTTAGCAAGTACCTTTGCTAGAGGGACCACATTATGAACACCAAATAGGCCAAAGGCATGTGGAAGAAAAACCTTCTTCCTAGGCACTTTGAGAACACTACTTTTTCGTTGAAGATAAACAATTAAAGTTGCTCACAACTAGGAATTTGTTATTACTTTGTTTTAGTTCCATGAAAGCTAATTTGTTGCTTGCTCGTATTTTAAACTCAGAGCATGTACTTTTAGCATTGAAAAGCTAAAAATACGCATACTTTGTCCAAGCGAATCTCAGAAATACTATCATATCATGACTTGTTGTATTGTTTTTCACCTCTTCAACAGTTCTTTATAATTCCCCTGTCTATTGCATCAAACTCTGTGATTTAAAACACATGCTTGAAACCTAACACCAACAAGGGCTATTTCTAACATGTAAGCAGGCTACATAAAGCCTCATGCATTTCAGGTTGTACACTTTTGGAAGTGCAAGTAGCAATACTCACTCGTGGTCTGGTGAAGAGTACTGTAGCTGTGATTTGTGAATGCTCCTATATCATGATGCGTGTCAGCTGAGATGAGGCAGCAACAAGACTCCACACCCACAACCGAAACAGAGAGGAAGAAAGCCTCCAGCACCACCAGCAGGCCAGCATCTTCCTCTGGCTGCCAGCCCCTCCTTTTCCTTGCTCCATGCATCCATCCCTTTCCTAACTTTTTGTGCTTTTTCCCTGCCTCCACCCTTACAAAAGGTGGAGGAATGGAGGACAAGACCTGCACTTAGTCCTTCTCAGCCCTCCCATGTCCTCCCTGTTATTTTAAGCGCGGCGCGGCACTTCTCGCTCGTCCCCCTCCCATGTCTTCTCGTGGTGCAGAAAGACAGCTTCCACCCTCCTAAAAAGGAAGAAACCAAACCTCAAAGAGGCAAAGGCTAGGGGCAGCGAGCACCAAAGGAGGGGAATCCTTTCGTGCCTGATTGGTTTTGCTCGTCTGCTTCTTCCTCTTCGCTCGCTTGCTTTGCTTGCTTGATATGGAGGAGTAGTTTTCCTTTTTCTCTTGCATCTTTTGCCACAACTGGTTGTTCTTCCTCCCCCCACCTACTCTTCCCCAACCACACACCTCTCTCTCTCTAGATCACTGGCATTTGGTAAATAAAGTGAGTGAACAGTGCTGCTGAGGTGCCCCCTCTTGGCAATTATTGCCACCTTTGGAGTTTGGAGTCCTCCAATAGGAGTCTCCTTCTGCTACTGTGCTGTCTGCAACCACTGTCCCTCTTCCCTCTCTGCCCATCTATCCATCTCCTCTCCAACCCTGCTGCCTCAGGCTTTTTGGGGTTGGTGCCTGCTTCCTCCTCCTCCATCCATCCTTGCCGTGGCTCGCTCGCGGTGAGCATGATGCCTTCCTAGTGGGGGGGGGGGGGGGGGGGGGTTTTAATTGCATGTTGTTGCTGTGATCTCTTTCTGCTTCTCATCTTGCTCTACCCATTGTTCTCCTTTCCCCCCTGTCCTGCTAAGCTTTTTGCTTGCAATCAGCTTTTCCCTTTGGTGGCTGCTGTACTGTTGGGAGAAGACTGGAAGAGGGAGATCGTGGTCAAAGGGGTGAGCAGCAGTGACGAACTGCTGCTGTGCACGCAGCTCTAGTTCAAGAAACTGCCTTTCCATCTTCCAAGCCACCATTTCAAGCAGCCATCACTAGCCACGGCAAAGCAAGAACCGGGTCATCCCTGGTGACAACAAGAGGAGAAGATCCCGAGACATATCCATACGTGTTCGTCTTGTTTCTCATGGATTGGGATGCCAAGATGCCTTCTTGGGACCTCGGCACGGTGGTCGGCCCCAGCAGCGGCGGCGCCCTGGACCTCAAGCTCGGCGGGCCGCAGCCCGTCGTCCTCGGCGCCGGCGAAGCGGCCGAGGGCGGGGCAGGCGCAGCAGGCGGTGCCGGCGTGCTCGGTGGAGGGGTGCGCGGCGGACCTGTCCAAGTGCCGCGACTACCACCGGCGGCACAAGGTGTGCGAGGCGCACTCCAAGACGCCCGTCGTCACCGTCGCCGGCCAGCAGCAGCGCTTCTGCCAACAGTGCAGCAGGTACGCGCGCTCATCGCCCATGCCATGCATTATTCTTGGATTCCTTCATACGACCCATGATTCTTTTTTTTTGTTCCGGGTCAATAATTTACAAGCGTTGGAACTGCTTTGTCGAGGAGTCTTGCATGCATTCTTTTTCTTTTTCTTTTTGGAAGCATTCGTTTCAGAACGGGTAAATTGCTTGGTAATTACTGCTGCTGCCGTCCATTAAGCGCGGTCGTTTAGAATAGAACCGCTGTCTGGGCGACCAACAGCTCGCTGTCAGGTGAATCGGCTCCTGTCCCTTTGCTATAGCGATGCATGGCGCTTGCAATTAATTGGCGTCCTGCACCCGCCAAAACTTCTGGTATCCAATTCCTTGCGTCTCACGAGCACGGTCAGATGCAAATAAACCCGCTAGTAAAAGCTTTGTAAAGGTCTCACTTTTGTCCAAAAGTTTAAATTGAATTCTTCAAAATTTTGTGTTGGTCAACCGAACTTCAGTAGAATCGACTCAACTGAGTAGGACAGCGCTCTCCGAAAGCAAATTTCGGTACAACTGAATATGACAGCTCTAAGAAGAAAACAGTAACTTAGGCTAATCTGTTCCGCTTCTGGTCCTGAACTGCTCAAGGTCTGAAACTCATGTGACACTAAGCGCCCGGGCTTTCTGGTTGTTCTGTCCCTACAACAACGCCACGCAGCAGATACAATGGAACTAGACTTTCAGGTCCGTCCCTTCCGTCGTTTTCAGGGATCACTCGAACAACAGATTCCGTTCTGTTCTCCGATGCCTTCCTCTGTCCTTGTCGTGAGTGAGTCACCCATGCTTTCCACCTTCCAAATGATTTCCGAGCCTCAAGTCTTGGATTTCGGAGCATGGATGTTCTAGAAGAAAAGGATCTGAATTCTCAACTCTGAGTAGGCTCTCTCCTCTCTGTCCTGTCCCCATTCAGATTCAACGACGTATAGGGTGTCTGACTGAGCACCTGCCGTGAAGGTTACGTGGTTTAGCTGCGGGTCAAGGCAGTGCTGCTTGTTTTACTGTAGCAGATGCCATTAGTTTGACTGGATCTGAGCAACCCTTAACAGTATTTTTGTTCTTTATGAGGCAACTTGTCATTTTAAGAGAGAGATGCTGAACTATTTGCAAATTATGGTTGGTTTGGCTTCTGAACCTGTGTATGATGAGTTCGGCAGTCCTTAAATTGCTGAATCTGTCTCTTTCAGGTTCCATCTGCTCTGTGAGTTTGATGAGGTGAAGAGGAGCTGCAGGAAGCGCCTTGATGGACACAACAGACGCCGGCGGAAGCCTCAGCCAGATCCTATGAACCCTGGTGCCTTGTTTGCTAATCACCATGGTAATTCCATCCTTATGACATGGCACTTATTTTATTTTCTTAGGAGAAAACATGACAACCTGCACTCGAAACAGACATGCATGAGCAACTGAGCATAAAGTTTAAAGCAAGTAATTAATTTCTTCACAGTTAACAACTTTGAGTAAAGTGAGGGTTTCTATTGTCCGGCACAACAGGAGGCAGAGCTTATTAAACTGATCGATCATGTGCTTACTTGAGCCTTTCAGTTGACTGGCAGTCCTATCCAACAAAACATTTAACACGTGATAAGTGATAGTACTATGCTAGTAAGCCCTATCCAACAAAACATTGGCTACCCTAAGCCCATCATTTCCAAGAAATTCCTATGCTAGTAATGTGGCCTGGAAAAATTATGCAGCCTTGGAATTTCTCTGAAACTGCCTGAGAACAGATGTGGGCCTATAGTTATCTGACTCGGCTAATGGCATCAGCTTGACTGCACTAGTTGTCACATGTTATAAAGCAAACTACTAATAGCAACTGCCATCATGGATGCCTCTATAACTATCTACTTGTAAAAAACATTATCTGAAACTAGCTCATTAAATAAGATATGTGATTCAGCTGCTTTCTGCCATGATACCGTCGAATTACCATTGAAAATCATTTGAAATTCGCTACATGAAGATGCTTACAGTATATACATGTGATCATCATGCATTGACTCTGTGTTAGTCTGGCATGATGCCATTATCGCCCGTGACACCAATCATCTAACGGTTCATTTTACTGTTTTCAGGAATGACAAGATTCACATCATACCCGCAGCTCTTCTCTGCACCATCCATGGCAGATTCCAAGTGGCCAGCCACCACCATCGTCAAGGCAGAGACCGACGCGTTCCAAGACCACTACTACCCGGCCGTTCACCTCAACAACGGCGCCGTCTCCCTATTCAACGGCAAGGACAGGAAGCACTTCCCCTTCCTGACACCCCACGGCGGTGGCGCGGGCGTTGCATGCATTCTTTTTCTTTTTCTTTTTGGAAGCATTCGTTTCAGAACGGGTAAATTGCTTGGTAATTACTGCTGCTGCCGTCCATTAAGCGCGGTCGTTTAGAATAGAACCGCTGTCTGGGCGACCAACAGCTCGCTGTCAGGTGAATCGGCTCCTGTCCCTTTGCTATAGCGATGCATGGCGCTTGCAATTAATTGGCGTCCTGCACCCGCCAAAACTTCTGGTATCCAATTCCTTGCGTCTCACGAGCACGGTCAGATGCAAATAAACCCGCTAGTAAAAGCTTTGTAAAGGTCTCACTTTTGTCCAAAAGTTTAAATTGAATTCTTCAAAATTTTGTGTTGGTCAACCGAACTTCAGTAGAATCGACTCAACTGAGTAGGACAGCGCTCTCCGAAAGCAAATTTCGGTACAACTGAATATGACAGCTCTAAGAAGAAAACAGTAACTTAGGCTAATCTGTTCCGCTTCTGGTCCTGAACTGCTCAAGGTCTGAAACTCATGTGACACTAAGCGCCCGGGCTTTCTGGTTGTTCTGTCCCTACAACAACGCCACGCAGCAGATACAATGGAACTAGACTTTCAGGTCCGTCCCTTCCGTCGTTTTCAGGGATCACTCGAACAACAGATTCCGTTCTGTTCTCCGATGCCTTCCTCTGTCCTTGTCGTGAGTGAGTCACCCATGCTTTCCACCTTCCAAATGATTTCCGAGCCTCAAGTCTTGGATTTCGGAGCATGGATGTTCTAGAAGAAAAGGATCTGAATTCTCAACTCTGAGTAGGCTCTCTCCTCTCTGTCCTGTCCCCATTCAGATTCAACGACGTATAGGGTGTCTGACTGAGCACCTGCCGTGAAGGTTACGTGGTTTAGCTGCGGGTCAAGGCAGTGCTGCTTGTTTTACTGTAGCAGATGCCATTAGTTTGACTGGATCTGAGCAACCCTTAACAGTATTTTTGTTCTTTATGAGGCAACTTGTCATTTTAAGAGAGAGATGCTGAACTATTTGCAAATTATGGTTGGTTTGGCTTCTGAACCTGTGTATGATGAGTTCGGCAGTCCTTAAATTGCTGAATCTGTCTCTTTCAGGTTCCATCTGCTCTGTGAGTTTGATGAGGTGAAGAGGAGCTGCAGGAAGCGCCTTGATGGACACAACAGACGCCGGCGGAAGCCTCAGCCAGATCCTATGAACCCTGGTGCCTTGTTTGCTAATCACCATGGTAATTCCATCCTTATGACATGGCACTTATTTTATTTTCTTAGGAGAAAACATGACAACCTGCACTCGAAACAGACATGCATGAGCAACTGAGCATAAAGTTTAAAGCAAGTAATTAATTTCTTCACAGTTAACAACTTTGAGTAAAGTGAGGGTTTCTATTGTCCGGCACAACAGGAGGCAGAGCTTATTAAACTGATCGATCATGTGCTTACTTGAGCCTTTCAGTTGACTGGCAGTCCTATCCAACAAAACATTTAACACGTGATAAGTGATAGTACTATGCTAGTAAGCCCTATCCAACAAAACATTGGCTACCCTAAGCCCATCATTTCCAAGAAATTCCTATGCTATTAATCTGTCCTTGAAAAATTATGCAGCCTTGGAATTTCTCTGAAACTGCCTGAGAACATATGTGGGCCTATAGTTATCTGACCCAGCTAATGGAATCAGCTTGACCGCACTAGTTGTAACATGTTATAAAGCAAACTACTCATGGCAACTGCCCTCATGGATACCTCTATAACTATCTACTTGTAAGAAACATTATCTGGAACTAGCTTATTAATAAAGATAAGTGATTCAGCTGCTTTCTGCCATGATACCATCAAATTACCTTGAAAATCATTTGAAATTCGCTACATGAAGATGCTTACAGTATATAAATGTGATCATGCATTCACTCTGTGTTAGTCTGGCATGATACCATTATCGCCTGCGACACCAATCATCTAACGGTTGCATTCCACGATCATTTTACTCTTTTCAGGAATGACAAGATTCACATCATACCCACAGCTCTTCTCTGCACCATCCATGGCAGATTCCAAGTGGCCAGCCACCATCGTCAAGGCAGAGACAGACGCTTTCCAAGACCACTACTACCCGGCCGTTCACCTCAACAACGGCGCCGTCTCCCTGTTCAACGGCAAGGACAGGAAGCATTTCCCCTTCCTGACACCCCACGGCGGCGACGCGGCTGCGGCCTTGGGCTGCCAGCCATTCACCATTACCCCTTCCTCAGAGAGCAACAGCAAGCAGAGCAACGGCAACTGTGCTCTCTCTCTTCTGTCAGACAACTCGACACCAGCACAGCTCATGATCCCCACGGGACAACCCCTTGGCGCGGCGTTGCACTACGGCAATGTGGCACGGCTCCCTGACGACGGCGACGTCTCACTCACCGGGATGTCCTATGTAAGTATGGGAGACAAGCAAACATCCATCGTTGCCACATCTGCTGGTCACACTGCAACTGCTGCTTCTCCTGCACCTGCAACACAGCTGCAATACCATGGCTACTATCATGTGAATGGTGGCGATCAGGGCAACTCGGATGGTGCCTCCATTCAGGCACTTCCCTTCTCATCGTGGTAGAGTTCTCCATTAGGTGGTGATAAATCAGGTTCTAGGCAGTCGCTCTTGTTTTCCACTAAATATGTATGTCGCAATACAGTAGTAGTGTTGATGATACTGAAATCTCAACAAGGCATGCCCATTTTTCAAGTTATCCTGGTAGTTCTAATTTATGGAAATGCTCCTATATGATGATCCAGAATCGCGTGAATGAGTACTTCTCATATCAAGTGCGATTGGTTATGTGATGTTTGCAGGTAATTCAGTTGGTTGTAGCTGCAGTTTACATTTGCCCGTCCATTTGCTTGGTACTGGAGCTTTGTTCAGCACAAAGGCTGCTGAAAGGCTACCTGTAATTAAACGTCATGAACCAGTCCCAGATAAGAAAATGGAGGTCCCTGATTATTCTTACCACATGGAGCTGCTATTTTTTCGCATGCTGTACTTGCAGAGATCTTGTTGAACAACAGTGATTAAATTAAGTGTACAGTAGTTAAATAAAGTGTTGTGGACCACTTCAGTAGCCGTGGTTCGAGGGATAAACTAGTTCAAGATTCAGATATAGCCATGCTACGTGGTGTTTAAATACTGACGATTGTTGCCCTGTGGTTCCATTTACACAAGAACATTCATACCATGTGGATTAACCTCGATAAACCAGGCTTCATGCATAGTATGCGCTAATTAACTGTGTATAGTTTTGTGTTCTGGTATTTAAGAAGCTATTCATAATATCTAAGTTACAGCAGAAATTCCAGAGAAGCAAATGTTAACCAGGGATCAACGATAAAACTGTTATTCACCCTTCCATTCATCTATATTTCAATACAGAAAAGGAAAGAACAGACTATGTAGGAGTACAAGGCAAGAGCTACTGCCCTACTTCTACGGTTCTACCTACATCCATGTCAACCCAGAAGACATTGTTGTAAATATTAACCTCTTCTGGGCCAGGTACCAATATTCACCTCCTACATCCTTTGCTCATTCCTGATACGCTCCCGGACAGCCAGAATGAAAGCCGTTGCCCTCTCGTCGATGTTGTCGGTGGCAGCGTAGGAGGCGGCTTCTGCAGCTTCTACAGAAGAAGCAGGCTTGACCTGGTATTTGTAAGGCTGTGTGATACTTACAGCGGTGTTGGTCTGTACTTTGACGTACTTGGAGTATACCATGGTCACCTTCCCCTTCATCCCTCTAGCACTGGCTTTGTTTTTCGCCTCCATTTAGTTCGCTTGCTTGGGGTTAGTATGAAGCGTCTGTTTGTGAGTGTGTATGCTTGTTGGGTTGGCTGTGGTTGTCTCCCCTTCAGAGAAGCTGGTCCCTATATATATATCCAGGTTGATGCGTGAGCAATTGGGGAGGAGTCACATCTTTCCTTTTAGATACCAATGGATAACATGCATATGCAGCAAGAATCGATGAACCGTTATCTATATACTTTCCGACAACATGCTGGAGATATGCGCATCTTCATCATTCACTGGTGGGAGAATTAACTTGCAGAACATTGACTGACAAGCAAGTCCCTGGATCAGACGGGGCCAGAGATAAGTGAGTCAGGAAAGCTTCGTAATCTCTGTGTGATTGTAGGAGCAACATGCACAACAGCGTTCTTGATAAGATCCAGCCGCGCACCTCCTGGTCATAGTTCTTATTTGCCCCTCGTACCTTTCTCCAGGAAAAGCTCGCACATCTTTCAGTAGTTCGGATATACCATTCGATATTATGGTTGCTAGAGATTACTGCAGCAGCCGTCATATACCATCAAAGGATTCTTCCCTATCCTTGTGAAGTGTCCATGATCCATGACTAGATCTCTGGTGCCTGGTTGCAGATTCTTTTCGTATCAATTATTTGACGAGGGGCGCCACCAGGTCTGCCCGGCACTGCATACAGACGTGGGAATCGGGAACGACTGAAAGGTGTGCTAGTGACAAGGAACGATGTAACTCATTTGAACCTAATTCTGGAGCACCTCAAAATGTTACTATGCCGTTAACAGTCCTTTTACCCAGTCTTAAGCCAGCTATTAAGTGGCACCAGAAACATCACTAGTCCATGCAAGCACGATGGGCATCTTGATTGAACACTACTATAACTGAACGAAGTCATGGGTCACTTAGGCTGAGGCACTGTGGTCGAACTCTGAAGCTTTTTGGCCGGCGAAAGATCGAATGCTTTACAGCGTGGTGAAAAGAAAACCACGTCGATCCACTACGAAACTAAACTATTTGTCAAGAGCAGCCGCGGTTGACCAAACTCGTACGCATCTCCTCCCGTTCAGGACGACTTGACTGACTAGCCGAAGCCCGTCCATCAAAGATTACAAAGCTTATGGCAATAAAATGCGTACCCAAACTTGACTGACTACTATACGCAGTAGAAAGCGTCTGCAGAGAACTTATCCATAGCACGCGAATATATCATCTCTCTGGAATCTGATTATGCTACGGCAATAGCTAGGTCCTTGGATTTCCAAGACGGACGCGCACGGAAACCGCCGGCCATTCTGTGAAACCCAGCCGCGTGTTCCAATTCTCCGGGGAACCTTGTACGGCCGGGGAATAGGAGGCATCTGGTGTTCTTTACTCAGCGCCGCGCCATGGGATCTAATCGCCTTACCCGGTTCTATTGTTTATTCCAGTACCATATCGAAATCGTCGGGGATAAGGTCATAAGGAGAGTGAGGCTGAAGGAACGGACCTTTCGCTTGCTTGGGCGGCGCGCGGTTGGCTGAGAAACATCGCGACGGCAGCTGGCCGCGTCCACGGGGAGGGCTGCGAGAACGTCCGGCAATGGCGGCGCCGGAGTGGGGTACTGCAGCAGGCCGCGGTTTTCGACACCCGTTGGAATTAAGCGAAGCGACCATTGGGCACGGCGAATCAAGGAATGACGAATATTCCAAATAGCACTTGGGCCGCCAGTTGAGCCTAGCACCGGCCTGTTACAATGAACCATCGGAAAGGCTAGACATATCACATATTTACATCCTCCGCCTCCGATGCCCTCCGGGACGTCGTGAGGTGGCGGAGACCGCTGGCCTCTCGCCGGCTGGCGGTAGTTTAGGTCCTAGTTTAGGTTTTTCTAGATCTAAGGTTAGGTCATCGGCGGCCGTCGGCGAGGCCGTGGCGGCGACGGCCGTCC
>LAPY01000002.1:307186-319475 GCA_000970635.1 Eragrostis tef
CGGGGTGGCCGGAGCAATTTGACCGTGGTCAAACCGACCTAGTGCTCGCTGGGTCGCTGCTGCTTGGGAGCGCAAGATAAACTGACACGATAGTATCGCCGCCTAGGTGGCCAGGCGGGCCCCATGAGACCGCCGTCCCTCTCATCCCAACCCCGCTCCCACCCAAACGCGAGACACCTCGCCCGCCCCCTCTCCTCCACGCCCATCATCACCGTCGTGTTACAGAGGGACGGCACGAAGACCTTGGCCTATCTAGGGTTCCGGCGGCATCGCATCCGTGCGAGGGGTGATGGCGCGGCGCGGGCGCGTGGAGCTGCGGCGGATCGAGGACAAGGCGAGCCGCCAGGTGCGCTTCTCCAAGCGCCGCTCGGGGCTCTTCAAGAAGGCCTTCGAGCTCGCCCTCCTCTGCGACGCCGAGGTCGCGCTCCTCGTCTTCTCCCCCGCCGGCAAGCTCTACGAGTACTCCTCCACCAGGTACGCGCCCCCCGTTCCGCTTCTCCCGCCCCCTTACCCCTCGAATTGCTTGCTCATCGAAGCAGGGGAATAGCCCTGCCCAATCTAGCAGTAGCGTAGGTTACCCAGCGCGCCGCCGCGCGATCTCGATTCGTTGCGATCCCATTTCGAAACGCCTCCCGTGCGCGGCGGTAGCCGCCGTGCGCCTGCACGCCACGTGCTCGAGAGTATCCCCAAGTACAGGGGATGTCGGTGCCATTGCATGACCCTGTTTAAGATCCCGGTACGGCCTTCTACTGCCACCTCGAGCTTGTCTGGAGCCTTGTACTGCTCTCGGGCGTCGTGCTTCCGGCTCCTTTGGCTCGGCTGTTTCGCCTCGCCCTCAGCACGTACTTGAACACTACCCGGGACGTCGCAGATGGATGGAAAGCTCGAGGGAGACTGGCGCCACACAAGAACTGACGTACAAGAACCGTCTCGCCGACTCGATTTTGCTTCCCCCCTTCTATCGCCCTTTATGGGACTTTTGATGCTAGAGGAATTTCACTGTTCCCAGATTGACTTGTCTCCCTGCCGATCTCTCTTTTGTTAAGTAGCATCGACATACAACTATTGAACAAAAGCCGTTGGATATCACCAACAGATATAAGACAGTAGTACTCTTTAGACACTCTTGCACCAACATAGGAATTTAAGTAAGTCCGGGGGTTTATCTGTCATTTTCATTTTGTCACTTTAGGTCCGCCTTGAAATATAGGAATGTCACAAAAATCAAATATCGAATTTGATAGGAAACACTACCATTTCTCATGAAAATTATAGGATTGACAATCCAAATGGTAAGTCCGGGGGTTTATCCGTCATTTTCATTTTGTCACTTTAGGTCCACCTTGAAATATAGGAATGTCACAAAAATCAAATATGAATTTGATAGGAAACACTACTATTTCTCATGAAAATTATAGGATTGACAATCCAAATGGTAAGTCCGGGGGTTTATCTGTCATTTTCATTTTGTCACTTTAGGTCCACCTTGAAATATAGGAATGTCACAAAAATCAAATATGAATTTGATAGGAAACAATATTTCTCATGAAAATTATAGGATTGACAATCCAAATGACGCCTTATTGTTTGAATTTACTTTACAGCAAGTTATTATGTTATGATATTACACTTGGTATCTAGGAATGAAGATTTAAACTCCCTTTACGATGGCAATGGCCTCTTAAGAATGGTTATATATGAATATGAAAATAGTGATATGGCTAGATGGAAATATTTTTGTAGGATCCATGGCAAGGTAACAGATAATTCTCGCTCTGATTCAATCTAAGTACAATTGTATAAGGTATAGAGAAGAGTTTTGGATATCCTAATAATACACTTACATGATGGGCTAGGATATGATATTAGCGAAATATATTGGCTATGGAGTATCCTATAGCTAAAGCACATTATTCAACGGTCATGTATGATTATGTACGACATTACTAGGTCAAAAAAAAAGCACACTTATGTTCCTCCCTATTCATATGTCGTGTGGTTCAAGAGCTCTCCATATGCATTGTTTTTTTAATTACACGGAACAATGCAAACACTCACAACACACGTACACTCACCCGTATGAGTGCACATACGCAAACCCTATTTCTATGAGCATCTTCGAATACTGAGCCGGCAAATCCATGAAATTGACGAAGTCACCACTAGCGCGTCGCTATCGACGGCAACGAGCCTACCGCTGAAAGCACAAAGCCGTTAAAACTTAGAAAATTCGTTTCCACCAGGAGTCGAACGCAGGATCTCAAAGGTGCTACTCGGATACCTTAGCCACTAAGTCAAGAGCCCTTTCACTCTATATGCATTGTTGCATTATACACGTTAATTAAAATCACAGACATCGCACACATTGTCTAGCGGCTCAAGACTACCTTTGGTCCGATTCTAATTTGTACCAACGCTATTGCCTGCTTGGTTTGGATCCAGGATACAGGAAAGTCGTTGTGCATTTACTTGTGAAACTCCAGCTTAATAGTTTAAATTAAAGTGATGTAACCAAACGTTCTATCTAAATGTGCAACAAATATTAGTATAAAACAATAATTTTGTTTAAAGAAAATTTTTTTTTGCGCAACTCAAGTAATAAAATATGGTTTCAGCTCTTCATACTGAAAATTGTAGTTTTCATCCTTTAAGGCGAAAATTGAGGTTATATTACCAACTTTTTTTTCCTCATGTGTCAAATTTCTTCTTAAACATTATGATTAGAATTTTGCACAAAGATGTATCTATGTATATTGTTATAAGATATTTTTTGATTGTTAGCATACTTTGGCATGAATATAAGTATTTCTCTCATCGAAGCGTTATTTTTGTTTATAAAAAAATATTATATAGGAAAAACAAGGATAGAGATGTAGCAATAATTTTTATTGAGAAATTATGATTTTCGTCTCTAGAACAATATCTAAAGAGGAAAGAGTACTATCTCTAAAGATTACAATTTTCGTCTGATGGAGCTAGATTTATTTCTAGGTTAACATAAAAATACCTCAAGAACTTATCATCCAATGGCTCATTCGGGTGGGGTTTACGACGACTTGTCTCGTTGGTAGCTACTCTCTCTAACCCAGAATACTTGGCGTTTTGAACAACCTGTCTGTCCAAGTTTATTGAACATTCTCTGAACCTGAACAACAGAAAACACTGCCAGAATGCTAAGTAAACTAGGACGGAGGGAGTAGTAGCTAGTTTTTTCTCCTCTTAAATCGTCTCCTCTATTCAAAGTGCCATGTATTTGTCACATCTAGGTAGTACCTATGCCTCGAACTGAAGTAGTAATACCACTCTAATAATTTTATAAATATTTTGTATTGATTATTACGTGATTAGTCAGCCATTTTTACTAGATATTTTGTATTAATTATGATGCATTAGTTATGCTTAAGGTTTTCAAAATCGTTGAAAATTGGTCGGTTATCGTGATAATCAGACTCGGTCCGGTTTGGCCTCATCGAATGCCCGATTTTCAGTAAAATTCGAACCTTGGTTATGCTTTTTTTATTCTACTCTCTAAAATGCTCCATAGGTACGATTCAATGTTGATGGTTTCTATTTTTTTCTATAATGAGTATTATTGTTTATACCTGAAAGTTGATGATGTGCATTTTTGTCTTCCATTGGTTTTCAATATACAATTAGGGGACTCTACATGCATGTCGTCTTCGTGTTACATGGTTTATGAGGGCATAGCTGAGGACTTGTTGATCATTTAGGCTTTTGGAACAATATGGATATGGTGCATTGATGAGGCTTTATGAGAAAATACATGGTCTCTATGCGGAGAGAGATTACAGTTCTAACTCTATGGTGATTTATATGTCTCGTTTATATGTTCTTACCTATAATTGTAATATAAATAGACAAACATCTTGTAGATGAAAATTGCTACAATTTATGGGAAAGTAAAGTATATTCTACGATCAAAAGTCCTTGCGGAAAAATGTTTATTATTTGTTAGTTCCTATGGTGTTCAATATACATTCCTAGGTTTTTCTTTCACTAAAGCTAGCAAAAAGAACCATGTATTTAAGACCCTTTGTTGTTTTTATGACAATAATGAATTTTCGAGGTATTTTTAATATAATTATGCCCTTGTTTTAAGCACGACACAAAGGAAAATGAGACTTTTTTTATGTTATAGTTGTTGCAATTATGAACTTTGAAGAGGTAGATTAAATTAATTATGTATTTTTGTGTAGTCACTAAGAAATATCTATGCTTTGCTGAATCAAGTTCTTTTTATGGTCACAAATTTAGTCGCTAAAAAATATCCAGCTCAACCTAACCGGCTTAATTATTTTAGATTGTCCATATCTGATGTGAAAAAAATGTTTTCTTTGAATTACATATATAAATAACGATAAATGTAGTTGATGTGCTATCTAAATGAAAAGGAAAAACTAAAGTCAATATAATAGAGAGTTAAATGGAAGTATGAATGAATTTTGTTGCTTTTAAGAACGAGCAAAGCTGAAACAATGATGAAGATAGTTTCTTAAACCTGAAACATGTTATGAATTCACCTCAACTATTTACTCTAAATTTTTATGTGTTTGTTTCATTCTTTGCTTTAGATAAGTAATACATGTATCATCACACTTATGATACAACTTTAAAAGTGTCAAAAGCTACTCCAACATCATGTCTAGTTTCATCATAAAGACAAATAAAAAAGTTAACACTTGATGAACTAAGAGAACGAATGAGATTGAGATGATTTTTTTTGGGGTGTATTCTATTTATGGCTCTTATTTATAGTTTTACTAGATGTGATTTACTCTTTCTATTTTGTTTATGTTTCTTTTGCACTTGGTTACTTGCTTAATTTGTTTTACAACTCTTACATGTTTTAGATAGATATATTCCACCAACTTTTAGCTATATGAATATAGTACTTGCTTAATTTGTTTTACAACTTTTACATGTTTTAGATAGATATATTCCACCAACTTTTAGCTATATGAATATAGTACTTGCTTAATTTGTTTTACAACTTTTACATGTTTTAGATAGATATATTCCACCAACTTTTAGCTATATGAATATAGTACTTGCTTAATTTGTTTTACAACTTTTACATGTTTTAGATAGATATATTCCACCAACTTTTAGCTATATGAATATAGTACTTGCTTAATTTGTTTTACAACTTTTACATGTTTTAGATAGATATATTCCACCAACTTTTAGCTATATGAATATAGTGTACGGTTCAATCCTAGTTATGGGATAACTTTGCAATATTATAAATTTAGTTATCATAGGCTTACTAGATTTAAGATGGCCTTGATGCTTGTATTTTTATAAATACTTCAGCCACGGAAAAATATGGAACTCAAAATCTACATAAACTTGTTTCTTTCTTTAAAACAAACATCTTCTTAACAATTTCGAGAAAGCGTAAAAGTTGATGCATGCACATTGTTATGTCTGTAAGTATCCAATGTGAGCTTTCTTCATGGCATTAGAAGAATTAAGGACCCCCCATTCAAGGAGTCTTTTTCTAAAAAAATCAAGGTTTTGTTAATGGCCACGCTTGAAGGACTAACGGTGCCGACGACATGGTTGATTTGTAAACTAAATGGCGTAGTTGGGGTAGTGGTGATGTTGGGATGAGTTGAGGAAATGAAAGGACATGTGAGTATGGATGGTGCTATGTATAGTTTGGAGGATACACTTATGCCCAAATCAAAAGTTATAGTTCTTCATGGCAAATGTCTCTTCTATGAGCTAAATCGATGCACTCCATAACAATGGTTTCAAAGCTTTAGGCTCAAGGCATTAGCATATGACTTACACGATTAGTTGAAACTTTTTACTATCGCACTAACTCGGCAGAGAAGCAAGAGAAAGCCATACTTTGAAGGGAGATGTGAGTCTAAGAATGACTAAGAGAGTGAGGAGGGAAGCAACTAGGCCAGTTCAAGCCATCATCAAGGGCCAGCACGTGGCCGGCGTACCAAACGGCTCCGCTCATGCCCCGATGATGGCTAGGCCAGTAGCGGCAGAATCAACGACGGTGGCTCAAACAAGTTTGTACGACTACGTGGTGCGAACTTGTATTGATTATCAACTTATCAACGACTTCTTCGGATCTCGGAACACATAATTGGTGCAAGGGCTGAGGTGCCAGAGATGTAGAGAGAGGCACGGTTCTAGAGAGGAGCTGGCGGTAAGCTGTGTAGCCTCGGCTCGAGAAATATCGATTCTCCCGCTAAGGTTGATGTGACGGCGGCTAGGGAAAGAGCACAATAAAGACTAGAGAACACGCAATAGGCAATTTCCTTATATTACATCTTGACCTAATGGGCCAAAACAGCCCATGAACCATCAAAATAGTCATCCACGCCTAAAAACGGACTAATAACGATGCAAACAAACATTTCCATTGTGCTTGATCAGATTTCATGTGAGCGATTTATCGACTAAACTACACCTAATCACGACTAAACATATCCCACAAGCTAGAAAATCTACAAGAAATAGCAAGCAACATGCCAACAACCTAACATAGCATCCCCGCTTAATTTCATTCTACCTCTTAGCTCTGGAGCTAAGACGGGTAAAGGGAGAGGTTGTGAAGAGATCAACGGAAGCTAATAGGTGGAACGAGTGGCCGTGTTCAATTTCATTTCACCTCCACCTCTAAAGGCGAGGTGTTGACCGAAGCTATGAGGAGCTCAACCGTTTAGCTTCGGAGCTCAACCGTTAGAAGATGCAACCAAGAGACTCGATGCACAACATACGGACTGACGAATCACTTTTATCTACCGGTTCGAAGTCGAAATCGACGAGCCGGGCAATTCACCTTTTAGTCCTACTCGGCAAAAGAGGAGTCAACCACTCCTCTTTAGACTTCAACATATGTTGGTCACCATAACAAAACCAATTTCTCAAGATAATATAGTAATCATCGATAGTAGCATTTCCTTGAGGCAATAGAAAAGACTAAGTTACCCTAAAACACTTTAAAAGATATATATTTTGTACTACTATATCTATTGCATTGTAATTATCATTCAGTTTCAAACTCATACTTTTCCTTAGGATGACACTTTCCTACATAGCAATCCTATGCTCTGAAAGAAATTACAACTTTAACATCGTGCAAGCAAATTTATTCGTTTTTCCTTGGGTTTTGGCATAATGCCTTTACCACTTACAATCCTGAATCTTTGTTACTCGTGTTACTGTCTTTACCATCTTTGTAATCCTAAAGAACTCGATTTGTGGCTCTTTTACCATGAAATTTACGATTGAGTCGTATCAAACATGCTCTAGTGATCCTCCAAGAAGTCATTGTAAATTATTTTTCCTGAAGTTCTTATAACTAAACATGTATCACTGCCATGTTTTTCATTTTCAGCATAGAAAGTACGTATGACCGATATCAGCAATTTGCGGGAGCAGGGAGAAATGTGAATGATGCAGGTCGAAGCAATGATGTAAAGATCTCAATATGACTTATGCATAATTTAAATGTCCAGCTATATATTGAACATGTACCTTCCATGCTACTATCGTGCTGCTGAATCGATGAGTTGGATATCACTAAACTTGCAGCACTATGCTCAGCTTCTGTTTACACCCTGCATAATGTTCTGCTTGCAATGAATGGCAATAACCCAGCGTACAGTCTATGTACAAGACCAGAAAAGAGCTGTAATGTGATTGTTTTGATAAGTATAGCTGACTTAAGATTATTTCGACCAGAACCAGGATGAGGCTTCTGATTTACAGTCAAGGCTAAGGGAGATCGCAACCTGGTAACACTGACCTTTCACTATATTCTCCAGGTTTTCAATTCGTCTGTCACTGCTAAAATGATTATGTAACAACCATGCAGGTCCGCCCAAAAAAATGCTGAAGAGACAGATGCCAGTGAACTAGAGAAACTGGAACGGCTCCTGACAAATGCTTTAAGGGATACAAAAACCAAAAAGGTATCGTTTCCTGCCACCACTGCTCTTGATTTTGATATAGACCACTCTAGAAACGTGGACCTTTTTCTTTTTGCATGACTTAGCAGTTGCTACCGTTTCATGATGTCCATTATAACTGGACATGTATATTAGCTGGTGACATTACAACGTTAAATTTTCCCTGTTTCTTTGACTAGATATTTTTATTGTCCTGTGTTGTTAATTTGTTTAAATCTAATGAGTAAACATTATATAAAAAGGGACATAAGCATCTGGAAGACAACATGTGTCGAGTCAATTTTGGCCAATGATAGATAACTATAGCAGAACACATGGAGGCATGTTTGGTAACGTAGCTAATTGTGGGTTGATTTATTTATTTCAGACGAAATGGCAGAACTGTCTTCCATTCAGTCGAAATTTTAACTGGCTCAAAGCATGGTCGATCAGCAACATGCATCCCTGAAACCCTTAGATCCTCTTGGACATGTTCTTTGCTCCCCCACCTCCTATTTCACAAAAATAAATAGGGAAGACACAATAATAATGCACAAATCTCCATTGTGAAAACTAACCTGAGCAAATTGTGGACCTTGAATGGAATGCCCCGTCAGAGAACTCAACCCTGTTGAGCATAGCACACACAAGTTGTATGGGAACTGTCATGTGATAAATAAGATGGCTAATGTCATAGAAATGTTCTGCCCCCGTTCTAATTAGCTTCTATTGATGTGTTCTTTCTTTTTTGTATGATTGGGACGACAAGTGGACCCTGCACACCACTGGTAAGCTAGAGACACCAGAGGTGCTTAAGAACTGGCACTCACCAAATGTTCTGTTTGTATAACCTGGAGCCTGAAATGACGCATAAAAAAGGATATTACTCTGAAAATGTTCAGCGTAACTTCTAAAGGTAGTCAGTCCCACCTGATATGTTAGCTTAAACTTTGCTTTGATGTTGAAATGCAGATGCTGGCTACAAACAATAGTGGTTGTCCGGGTGCAAGTACAAGCAAGCAGAACAACAATGGACCAAGCTCTAAGAGACAGGAGTAAGGAATGGTTTGAGCACAGAGCGAGGCGCCCTGATTTCTGTGTAACAGGCAAACGAAACTGGGCGTGAATCAATTGGTACACTATTGTTGGGCAGCTAAGATTTGTCAAGGACGCTGCTGTAACTGGGGAAGGAAAGATCAATAACAGGGCGTGAAAGTGGTGCGGGTCCTTGCTGAACCTGGCTTTTGCTATGTTGTTGTACCTTGTTTTTTCCCCTCCTAGGACTCCTTGTTGATTGCTCTTTACTGATTGTGAGCTTGTTAGAGTCACTGTGATATTTGTGTTTGGGTATGACAATCTGCAGTGACCCTCGAGGAACTGTGGTTCCACTTCCATTCTCCTCTTATATGCACTGTCAAGTCTGTGATATGCAGCGATTTTATGGCAGAAGCTTTGGTGCTATGGTCAAGCTGCTTGGGATCTCTGTGCAGGAGCTATCACATTCAGCGGAGCCGGCATGTATGATTTGTCCCACCGCTGCAAAGAAGTGTGGTATTGTTAGATCTTGTGAAATAGTGGTTTGAAAACTTGATAGAAATTGCTTCAGCTGGAATATGGCTGAGAAAGTGAGAAGGCTGAGGCATATTTCTGTGTTGATAGACATACTACTATTTAATCTTGTTACGTTTGTGCTCAATTTTTGTAGCGTGCCCTGTATGCAGCTTGGTGCTGGTATTTATACCCAACTTCTAGACTAGATTCTCTGTCTTTGGTGGCGTGCCTGTTGGGCTGGGCTAAATCGGTGCTGGTATTTATACCCAACCTTTTTCTCCATGTGCTTTTTTTATCTCTAGGGAAAGTTTTGCCAGTTTGTGACCATGTGTTTATGATCGCAGGTTCTGCTGATTACCTGAGAAGTTCAGTTCTGGACGTGCATGCTGATGGCCCTTTTTAAGAAGTGTAAAATCCACCACTCTGTCTTTGCTCGTCACGGGGGTGCTATCTGCAGTTTGTGCAAAAGCGAACTGTAAATAAAAAGGCATGTTTCAACTGAACGGCATTTTGGAGAGAGAGAGAGAGAGAGAGAGAGAGAGAGAGAGATGCACAGGAGGAAGAATGACGGACCTGAGAGGAGTCTGCCCACCCTGCTTTGGTTGATGGAAGGAGATAGCCGAGTGCCGATCGACCTCCTGATCTATCACGAGACCGCAAACGAGATGGGGAAAAGCACGGCGGAAAACGATAGAAACGTTGAATGTGTGCCATGCCATACCTGCAGAGGAATCGAAGTCCAGGTCGAAACCCCCAGGCACGGAGAAGCAAGCGCTCTCACCGGCCCATATGTCCCTCGGCGGGCGGCACCAAGTGGTTGCGCCAAAGCCGGACCAAGCGTCCGGCGGCATATATACGCACGGCTTTTAGGCGGTGGCAGCTCGAGATGGGAGAAGCGCCGTCCGATGGAGCCCGTGTCCGCATCGTCGCGCGACACATCACACGAGCTGCCACCGCTTGGGCTCTCGTCAGTCGGCACGAGAAAGGGGTTCCCCCGCGCGGTGCGTGCGAGCGTGTCCGGCCCCGGTTGGGCGCAGGTCCTCGGTCTCTGACGCACAAGTGCCCGCGCCCGACGGGTGGCGCCTGTCTGCGGGGACCACGGACATCTGCGCGGCCGCGTGGACACGTTGAGCGGCGACGCGGCCACGGCGAGCGGTGCGGTGCTCGTGCAGCTGGTACGGGCTCACAAGGCGCGGGGTTTAACCCTTGGGGCGTACGAGGAGTCGAGGGCATGGGGGACATCGGCGGTCCCGTCACTTCCGCCAGCTCCCCGCCGGTTTGCGGACTTGCTGACCGAAATCGTTGTGGCACACGTTCGCTATAAATCCTTGACTGGGGGTCTCGGATCACTGGTAAACGAAGTTGTGCTCTCTAAGCTTTCGTCACTGAAATAAATGAGCGAGGCTTAAAGAGAAAAGAAAAGAAAAAAAAAAACACTTTGTGATCCTCGAAAGAGAAAGAAGTCGCTCACTTGCCGCGTTCGAATTCTACGTGCGAGTCGGGTGCCACTGCGGCACGACGCCTGCGTCGCTTCTCATTGTTGCATCGCACTAGTGCCAACTCTGTCAATGCCCTAGTGGGCCGGGCCGGCTACGGCGGGTCTCGGAGTTTCCAATCAGCTTTCCGGGCCGGCTACGGCCAGGAAAAAAAAACATGTTTCTCGCATTTCTGATCAGACTTTAGAAGCTTCAAACATCTCAAGACTCCAGAATACCTCTAGTGCTCCCGCGACTTCTCGTGCTACCGCGCTCCAACTGTCAGTAGCACCTCAAAAGATGCACTCAGCTGATAGCACCTCAAAGCTTTGGCTTCGCTTCACGGCTTCAGATACTAACCCCCGGAGCTAAGGGACCCAAGCTTTGGCTTCGCTTCACGGCTTCAGATACTAACCGCCGGAGCTAAGCGGCTCATGAACAGAGGGGGGCGTGATGATTGCCAGTAAAGGGCAGCAACAGAAAAAAAAAAAGCGCAAAAAGGTCGTCGCCCCCCTCCCTCCCTCCCTATCTTCCACGTCACACGCTTGCGCTTTTCCTTTCTCTTATCATTTCGTTGGGCCCGCAGGTCAGGCACACAGGGGGCCGACGGTGCGCCATCGAGCCGCCACCTCACTCCCTCCCTCGAGAGATTGAGCCAATCAGCCGGCCCCACGCCTGCGCTTGAAACATCTGCAGCCACAGAAGTCCCTGGCGGGTGGGGCCCGCAGCATGGGCCTGCCTGTCAGCAAAGGGATAACACCAATCAAACGATGCGGCCATGACTCGGCGCCGGATAGGAATGGAGGCGTGCGCTTTATCTCATCCCAACCTCGCCCTTTCCCGAAATCCCCGATCGCCACCACTCCAACGCCCAACCCACGCCTACCACTATAAATGCCTGACTCCATGACATGTAGGACCAGGAACATCCTTCCCCACGTGTCGGTGTCGTGGGGGTATTTCGCTTGGTAACTAATTGCCGCATCCTCCGTTACGTTGCGTGGACCCGGTTGTGACACGGACCGGGCTTCGACTGGATGAGGGGGGCAGCCCCACTTGGGCCACTGGGCCGCGAGAGAGTCGAGTCTATAAAGACTTGTTCCTCGCACGCACCCCCTTCCTCTGTTCTCCTTTCGTCTCCCTCATTTCTGGTCGTCTCCTCTTCTCGCGCTCTCCTCCATCGCTAGTTCGCTACACGAGTCAAAGAGCTTCGATTTCGACATCTCCAGGGAGAAGCCATGACGGGTACCTGCGGGGACGGCGAGCACTACTCGCGGCTGATCCGCGAGCTCTGCGCGCTGCTCGTCCCGATCGTCTCCCCACCCG
>LAPY01000002.1:334198-348486 GCA_000970635.1 Eragrostis tef
GTCGTCGCACGGCTGCAGTAGTATGAACAGATCGGAACTCTGCAGTTTCCTCTGAACTCTTCAGATTCTTCGCTTATCTGAAATTCAGAGTGCAGGCTTTGCATCCCAGTAGTTTCTTCTGAGCCAAAAAATAGGAACTCCGCAGTTTCAGCTCGTCAGTGTGTGTTAGTTCGAGCTGGCTTTCGACATGACGAACAATTGTCGCATCACTGCTACGTACTATGCTACACAAAGTTGTTACGTATCAGATCGATCATGCAAGTTCCACTTACGGCGGCAGTAGTATGAACAGACCGCTAATGCCGTCCCCTGAAAACGCTACGCTTGCAATGCGCAGATAACACCTGCAAACGAATTTGATACTATTATGCGTACTTATATAACGTGTTACCTAACCCACACTGTCCCTCTCATGGGTCTGCACGCTCGCCTCCAAATACAAAAGAACTATTCTATATGGTTCTGAAAGGGACGTGTGTGCTGCGCTGCGAGACAGAGCTTAGGGCTCCTTTAGATTGGAGAAAAAATTTTCTTTTTCTGCGTTTTTTCTGTGAAATTGAATTGTTTTCCTGTGTAATTCCTGTAAAATTCCTGCGTTCCAAACGAGCCCTTAGTGTGTGTAACCACCACCAAAGCAACGGATCGATGTTTATCTTGCAGCCTCAACAAAATGGAAAAAAAAAGAAGAATCCGTATACTGGACAACCGCCCGCCGCGTTGGCGAGGAATCAATCTGTCGCGCACTTCCCCCCTTCCTCGCCGCCTCTCGTAGTCACGTGTTCATCGTTCTCCCACTCGGTTCTCCCTCTCCCTGTCTCTCTCCATCAATCAGGGGCATCAGCGGAGCACTTTGTTTATAGAGAACGAATGATAAATTAGAGGGTGGTTCGACTAATCAGTGGCAGCACTGCCACTCGTCGGCGACTCGGCCTTGACTCAGAGACTCAGAGCACAGGTCTCCAATCGATTTCCGGCAGTTGCCGCCAGCGATTTCTTTCGCTGGATTCACTGGGGCGCGCCCGTTCGTCGGCCCAGCGCGATGCAGCAGCAAGGTAAGGCCGGATCCCATGACGCCTAGTTTCGACGTTGCAATCTTTCGGTGATTTTGGGCCTCACGAGCAGGTTGGAGTGTGGGGGGATTGCAGCGGACTGGATGAAATGTGCCACCTTTTATCAGGAAATGAAAGAATTTTTTGTGGACGCAAGTATAGTTGTGCAAAGAAAATGTTTATTGATTCGAGTGAGGCCACTCGGTGATGGTCAAATGGGGATGTTTCTCATGCTCACTTCAGTTTTCAGGCGGTCATGATGGAGTACCGGTAGGGATTTGAATGTGGTCGTCAGTACCTATAGTTGCTGAGTTAATGGTCGTTTGATCCGTTTTGTGCTAAATCATGATCGATTCTGTTGTTTATCATTTACCAGTTGTGATCTCTTTATATTATAAAGATAAAGATTTTTGCCAATTGTTTTAACTGTTTCAGGTTTCGACATTAACAAGCTAGAACAGGAGGTGAAGACTCGCTGGCTTTCGCCTAAAGAAGTTCTTCAGATTTTGCAGAATTATGAGTGGTTCACAATCTCACAGAAGCCCGCGCACAAGCCACCGAGTAATAAAACCTGAATTTGGTTTTAGTTTTATTGATTGAAGCTCGAGACAACCTACTTTAACCCCGAATGTGATTCATCAAACCACGTCTGATACTACAGGTGGTTCATGGTTTCTTTACAACCGTAGAGTACTCCGGCTCTTCCGAAATGACGGATACACATGGCAGAAGAAGAAAAATGGGAAGTCTACTAATGAAGCCCACGAGCGCCTTAAGGTCTGCTCATTCAACCTCTATTGAACAGTCATGTTCACATCAGAAGTTAATAGATTTGATTTTTAGCGAGAATAAGCCGATTAGCTACTGAGAGTGTTTGATCTTAGAAATGAATTAGGCAAAGTGGGTAGCAATAGACATTTGCATGTTGACATTCGTAGCTACCATTTATGTATTGATGTTTGAAATTTCAGGTTGATAATGCGGAAGTACTGAGTTGTTACTACTCTCGTGGAGACCAAAATCCTACATTTCGGAGGCGCATATATTGGATGCTTGATCCGTAAGATTTTTCGTTTTGTATTCTTTCAGGCCTGAACGTCTGCACAGATTTTTTCATGCTCTGGGTCTTCTCAGTCATGAAGGAACAATGACAATTTCACCTTCATCACTTTCATGGTGTATCTTCATTCTTCTGCTGTGTTATAGCATGTTGCATTAACTCATATTTACAAGCTATCGATGTCGATGATTCGGTGAACTTTTGTTATTTGAACTTCTATGTGTGATACTCCCAAGAGCTAGAAAGTGGTCCCGTATGTTTTTTTTTGTAGAAGGAAAAGTTTGAACAAATCATCCTGATCATTTTTTAGATGTTATTATTTACAGAGCATTTCATATGGTCCTGGATCTTTTTTTTTGTAGAGAATTTCATATTTAGGATGCTTCAAAATGGTGGTGTTGATTATGTGCTGAAAATTTATTCCATGTATTTATTAGGTTTTGCCAACAAGGTGCTGTTACTCACGAACTATTAAGTTTTATGCACTGATGATGCTATACCTGTCATAATACGCTGCTGGAATGATGGTATTCTGCATGCCATAGTGTTATTGTTATGAAATGATTTATTCTTCTATTGGTTATTATTATCTATTACTTTATTTTGCTGAAACTCGTTGGTCAGTATGTAAATAAGTTGCATCATGATGAACAATTCGTCTTTGCAGGGCTTATGACCACATCGTTCTTGTTCACTATAGAGATGAGGTTTGTTCGTCTCCTTCGTTTCATCTTATGGCACTGAATACATGGAAATTCTGATTTCACTAATGAGGAAGAGTAACAAAAACTTATTCTTTATTAGCTAGACACCTTTACACATTGATAGTCAACAATCTTAAAGAGCAAGACTCTCATTGTCACCACGCACCAGTACTCATCACTTCGCTCACCTGTCAAGCCAATTCACATAATGATGTAGTCATTGAAGCCACAACAATAACTTTGCTTTGTCCTATGTCTCAACCTTTACATGTTGAATTCTTACAGGGAAGCATTTCGTTATCATTACGGAATGACCCCTCAACATCGAATCAGAATGGCAGTGCTGGCAGAACTGAAGTACACAGTTCACCTGGCAGGACTAGCGGGCTAACTGCGCCATGTCCCAATTCATGCAGTCCAGGATCTGTGGAAGAAGTTAGTTCCCGGACCATGACCATAAACAATGATACAAGTCCATCTGACCGGTTGCAGGAGAAGGCAGCCTTGCGGAAGCTCAAAATGCAGCTGAGTCTGGAAGACAAAGAAGATTATGATGTTGACACCAAGGAAGTTCTGCCAAATAATGAGGCTATTCTTGTGCATGGGATTCAGATTGGAGAACCAGAGGATTGTACAAATCTTGATGATATCTTTAATGTCCTGGAGTTTAGTGAAGATCATACTAAAGAAGCTGGAACCCACCCATTCCCAAGTGCTATTGATGTGCTGAAAAGTTCAGGTGCAGTATCTCATATCCCAGCAAATACAAGGTATTCCTATTATTTCATTGCTAATAACCGGATTCATGATCAGACACATGGTTGGAGGAGGATCAAATTGAAGCTATTTTGCATTCAGCTTCTATGACGGTGACAGAAAACCAATGCTTCTGAAAGTACAAAGGTATCGTATGAAACTAGAAGAGTTTTACTATTCTAGATTAGATTACTATATTGTCTTGGTAATTTTTCTTTTCAAACGGGAAGATGTTGGACAAGACAGACATATCCTCATTTGGTATTTAACTATTTACTAAATATTATATATATATATATATAATTTTCTGTGGCACGCTCTAAAATTGTGGCTTGGCCTGTAGCACACCGCCACTTGTGATTTTAGCTGAAGCACATTATGAAATCTTGACTCTTGTTTGTAGCACACTAAAGCACGGGAAAGTAATATTTTCAATTCTTTTGTCTCATCGTATGGAATACACTATAATTTGAAACTTTGCACAAAGATTTGCTGCTGCATTCTCTATCCATGTGTTTTTAATGGATTTTTTTCCTGATTGTTTAAATATTTTTTGATTGAGAAAATGTTTGTTTTGTAAACCCAACTATGTGAAAAGTTGAAAAAAAGTCTTCAAAAAATCACATGGATAGAAATTGCAGCAATGTATCTTTGTGCAAATTTTGAAATTGTAATGTATTTTGCGCATTGAGATAAAAAAAAGTTCAAAATATCACTTTCCCTTGTTTTAGTGTGCGGCAGACAAGAGTCAAGAATTTGCATTGTGCTGCAGCTAAAATCACGAGTTGTAGTGTGCTACAGCCAAAACCACAATCTTGGACTGTGCCACAGCAAAATTTGCCATAAACAAATGGTAATGACTGAGGATGCATGAGGCCTGAGTTTATCTATGGCTGCAATGACACAAAACATAGCTTATAGATTAGGGCAATCCTGTGTTAAGATTATTTTTGCTGTAATATTACAAGTGCTGATTGGAGATCTATGAAAATGTAACACAGGTTATCATCGTAGGAGACTTCCTTTGCAGTACGTCCGAATCATGCGCAATGATGTTTGGTGATGTTAAGGTGCCTGTGGAAACTGTTCAACAAGGTGTCGTCCGTTGCCATACTCCATGCCTTGATCATGGAAAAGTGAGAATGTACATGGTCGATGTGAACGGAAAACCCTGCAGTGAAGCACGAGAATTTGAATTCCTTGAGAGGCCTACCAAGAGTATGATTGATGGAAATGCGAAACCCTGCAATGAAGCACGAGTTGAATCCGATCATAAACCTACCAGAAGTAGTGATGAGCTGCTTCTGCTGCTAAATTATGTGCAGATGCTTTTCAATGGTCATGGTTGTGAACAGCTTCCAAAAGCTAGCTTGCTACTCCCAAATCTTGATTGCTCTTTCCAAGTTAACCTAATCAAGGAAACAGATGAACAGCTAGACCACGAGAGCACCATAAATAATGTCATGGAAGTACTACTTACCGACAAGTTTGAGCAATGGCTATTGTCCAAAGTTGAACAGAGTAGGGATGGAGATCATTTGCTTCCTAAGCAATACCACTGTGTTATACATATGATTGCAGCCTTGGGATATGAATGGGCTTTGAAGCCACTGCTTAGTTCGGGTGTGCCTGTAAACTATCGTGATTCTAATGGATGGACTGCTCTACATTGGGCGGCACGATTCGGAAGGTATGCAAAACTCTTCACATCAGAAATGCAGCAACCTTTTCTTTTTTTCGAGTTTAAAGTGGGATTTTGCTGGCCCTCCATTTGCCATTCCCTATTATGTTGCACCTAGACATAAACATTCCCTGCATCATCTAGGCAGTTGATCTCTTGTCTAATTGCTTCTTCTAATCTGTGTTTCTCTTGTCTTGGTCTTAATAAAAACGACATTAGGGAAGGGACGGTGGCAGCTCTTCTTGCTGCCGGTGCTGCAGCCGGTGCACTTTCGCATCCGACGTCAGAAGACCCCGCTGCCAAAACACCTGCTTCAATAGCTTCTGCATTTGGATTCAGCGGCCTTTCTGCATTCCTTTCAGAAGCACAATTAATAAGTCACCTTGACTCTCTTGAATCAAAAGAAAAGGGAAACTGCAATGATGGTGCTAGTGGAGGTGGAATACTTTGTTCAGTGGACAGAATATGGGACAAATGCACCTATGTGCATGGTGGAACTGATGATCAGCTTGCGCTGAAGGATTCTCTAGGAGCTATCCGAAATGCTGTTCAAGCTGCAGGGCGCATACAAGCTGCCTTCCGTGTGTTCTCCTTTAGAAAAAAGCAAGAAATGGCTCATCAGAACAGAAATAGCTGCAGCTTGTCCATTAATGAGACGGTTGCAGTTTCACATAGTATATTTGAGAAAGCTGCGTTATCTATTCAAAAGAATTTCAGGTGCTGGAAAAGACGTAATGAATTTGTGAGGATGCGGAAAAATGTCATCAAGATACAGGTATGTTAACAAAAAATATGTGCCTTTTCCCTGTAGGCAACAACAATGAAGTCATAAGCGTATGTAAAATGTGTAAAGTAATCACAACATGTACTAGTGTATTATTTGGTGGAAACCTCGTGAATTTGTGCACAGCTCAGGCTAGTTCTTCTCTTTGTTCTGATAGGCACGAGTGAGAGCTCATCAAGAAAGAAAGAAGTACAGGGAATTACTTCGAAGTGTTGGCGTCCTCGAGAAGTTGATGCTACGATGGTACAAAAAAGGTGTCGGTTTACGAGGATTCAGTTCTGGGGCGATGCCAATTGATGAAGAGGTGGAAGAAGACGTTGTCAAGCTTTTCCGGAAGCAAAGAGTGGAAACAGCAATTAATGAAGCTGTTACTAGGGTATCATCTATCATTGATAGTCCTGCTGCAAGACAGCAATACCGAAGGATGCTGGAAATATACCAACAGGCAAAGGTGAATGTCGACTCATGAAGTTTGAGATCCACTAATGTGACCATTTGAACTCTGCAGAAAATAACAGTTTTGATGTCGTTGGCAAAAATCATTCCACATGCAAACAAGTACGAAAAGGGAAATTACTCAACTACCACTACAATTTTGAATAAGTATAGTCAACAGATCAAAGCTTTGACCATCTTTTTATATATATTGATTGAACTTTTGAAAATGGCATAGTTAGATTTCACTTGAATAATAGTTTCATAATTTTAGACCTTTGATATATCGTGTCGATATCAAAACAACACTTACTTTGTGACCAAAGGGAGTATATTGTTCAATTAAGACTAATTAAAAATTGTTTCCCCCATTGTAGGATGACTCTGAAAAGTAGCAGCAGTGTACTAGAGCAAAGAGCAAGCCAGCTACTATCCATTCATCTTGTTAAATCATCTGAACAGCAGTTGGCTTGGTGAAGGGATTGACTGGTCAGTGGATCCTAATTCCTAAGTAGGCAGACAGATTTTTCTATGTGATCCAGTACCCGTTGCAATTCGTACTGGAAGATGCTTTAGTGTACATAGCAACGTCATGTGCTATTGCTGATTTTTGGCTGAAAGTTCAGAATAGTTCCAAGGATTTCATACCTGAAGAAGCTTTGAGAGGCTAAATCGCAAGGTAGATGAATCACAAGCAACACCTTATTTTCCATGTCGTATGTATGATCATCCTGTAGGTCTGTATATGGTAGTAAATGTTGTACAGCTTTTATGGTAATAACAAAAATAAATTCATTGTTCGAAAAATAACAAAAAAAATTATACCCTCGGCTGTCATGTGCTAAAAAAAAAGGACTTTACGCGTGGGATCAGATGATGAGTGATGATCAGTCGAATTGTCACTTTTCTATTCAGTATAGAGTAATAAAATTAACAAGTGCACTCCAGTCATCTATGCTTCATCAAGACAGTGACTTTCCAACAGTTTAGCACCAGTGCTTTGAAACTTTTGGTCTCAGCCACAAATGGAACAACGATCAGAATTCAGATAGCGCAAGTAATTGCCAACGGAGTAAACAAACATGAAGGATGCGAGCCATCGGTGTAAGCACCAGACAAACACATGGCGGCTTGCTCCATTGCCGGAGCTAGAACCGGAAGATTAGGCCTTTGTAACCACTGGCATTAGTTTAAGCAATATCAAGTGCATCACTTTGGACCATGGGGCCGATTAAACATAATGCAGCAGTTAGGTGCCATCGCAATATGCTCCAGGCCACACATTAAACAAGCCGTGACATCAGGCATAGCCCTTTCATCAGAAAAAGACACCAGAAAAGCCATACCAAAAGGCAAGAATTCAGTAGAATAATCAGCTGGTTATGAGAGAACCACCAACAGGAGAGAACTTCGGGACGACAACTGGAGAGCCAACGACGGGGACATTTCTGTCGAACAAAACTTTCACCTTTGAATGTGTCATTTACAGCTTCTTCATATTGCGAATAAATGCATACAAAAATGTCTGCACAAGAACCAACACCTAATATATACAACCGTAAGTCCCCCAGGGGGGAGTGGACGAAAAATCTCTCCCTACATCTATATTACAGTGGCAGAGGACATCTGCGGTTAGTGAAGAATACAGCTGGAGTTATCATCCGCAGTGACTTCAAGGCATTGCTGAGTAAATTGCAGCACATGCATCTTGATTTTAAGAAATTGTACACTTTGTTTTGCTTTTGCAGCTTGATCAGATGTTGCAGCAAAATATTGATCAGGGGTGTCTTCCATCTCCAGCCTTGAATAGCCTTCAGTGCTTCTGCCTGAAAGAATGAGACAAATCATGACATTAGACCAGAAGGATTCCACGATCTTGTAATAATGAACTCAACAATATCGACATCAGAGCTTGCTTTAAGAAAGGTCATAGAACCACTACCAACAACTTCAAAGAAGGTAAATTGTCTAGCAGTACTATTTTGATTCTAAATCAATAAAGTCGCATTCTTTTGCTTAATATATACACCTCGCCATGTCTCTTAAACGAAGTTATTTGAAACAGATTTTCCTAAATGCAAGCCATATCTCAGCATTACTGGTGTTACCATAGGAGCCTTCATTCTGCAGATTAGTAATGCAAAGCAAAGGTGACGTCAAAACTTACTTTACTGACCAATAAGTATTGCTAATGAAACTATATTTTTTTACTGTGCAGTCTTAGAGCTTATGTTACAGAAAGGCGCTAAAAGAATAGAATGGGCGAAGAAAAATCACTCTTGACAGATCATTAACTTTTCTATGTGCAAAGTAATGGCAATTAGGCATGTTACAGCCAAAAAAGTGAAACTAGGGCAAATGAACTCCGAGACATTTCAGAGGTTGAGCGCTTACCCTTGTGGACACAGGAGCTTCAACAAAATTCTTTGGGCCTCGACGGGCGAACCGATTGGTGATATCCTCCACTACTTTACACTCCATATATACCTACTCAACTGGGTCATGATTTTGGAAAAACCGAGCTACTTCTCTGTACAACTGCTCCCCTTCAAATGGCTTCGAAACATACCCATCCATTTCACTTTTCAAGCATTCTTCATGTGTTGCCTGGATAACATCTGCCGTCATAGCCAATATTGGAGTTCGCCACCGTTGAATATTTGAGCATTCTGGTGGGACTTCTCCACGCTCTATTCTCTCATTTAGATCTCTTTCCATCACTCTAATCCTCTTTGTAGCTTGAAAGCTGCAAAAGTAACCAAACACATGATAAAATTGTTGAGCCAGCATGATAAAACAGATGAGCCAAAAAAACGTAGCAATCTATAACAAGAACGCGTAATGCAAGAAAGGACAAATTAATATAAGATGACAAGTAGCCAAACATAAGACTCACCCATCCATTTCTGGCATCTGTATGTCCATGAAACAAGCATCAAAACTGTGAGGAGGTTTTAGCAGAGTGATTGCTTTCTTCCCACTGTCAGCACAAGTTACTTCGGCACCATATTTCTTCAGAGCCCCTGCAGCCACTTTGAGGTTTACAATATTGTCATCGACCACAATGATTTTCTTCTTGTGGAGAAGGCTGCCCAATGTTGAATTGCCAACTACTCCATTCTTGCAATGCAATTTATCTACACCACCCAGTGCTCTTCGTAGCGAGACCTGAAGCATACTTGCACGAAGCGGCTTCATAATTACATTCAAGCTATATTCTTTGGATATATGCGAGCTGCTCTTGATGGAACTTGTAGGGTTCTCCAAAAGAAATAACTTTGGAGAGTCCGGTTGATCTTTGTTCCTCAATTTTCCAACCAAACGGGGCATGGAGTGGGACTCCTTGAGCCAAGTTTCTTTGTCAATCAGCACAAGCTTAGCAATCTGTGATCCGCAGTTTACTTTAGAAATATACTGATCTAGGTCCGCTGTCAGTTCGGTCCGAACTCCCAGTCTCTGCAAGTGGTACTTGGTAACCTTGGCACGAACCGGTCTATGATCAACCACCAATGCATTAATATCTTTGAAATCTAATGATTTGTTCTCACTGCCGCTGGAGCGGGCCCTCATAAGCACTGCAGTGAAAGTGAATGTAGAACCAACGTTGGGTTTACTTGCAAATCCGATCTCTCCTTTCATGAGACCAACTAAACACTTGCTAATGCTTAATCCAATGCCCGTGCCCCCATGGATCCGGGCAATGGACGGGCCTACTTGCATGAAAGGGGTGAAGACGCGGGATTGAGCTTCGAATGGTATGCCAACACCTGTATCTTCAACTGATATTATCAGGCTTATTGAGTCAGATGCAATGGGTGCAAAAGACATCTCAGATGTGTGCAGCTCCCTATTGAAAAGTCGAAAGTTTTCCCAGCTGCGCCTCTTGTTCGCAACCGGGTAACCACTTCATTCAAGCTATATTCTTTGGATATATGCGAGCTGCTCTTGATGGAACTTGTAGGGTTCTCCAAAATAAATAACTTTGTAGAGTCCGGCTGATCTTTGTTCCTCAATTTTCCAACCAAAAGGGGCATGGAGTGGGACTCCTTGAGCCAAGTTTCTTTGTCAATCAGCACAAGCTTAGCAATCTGTGGTCCGCAGTTTACTTTAGAAATATACTGATCTAGGTCTGCTGTCAGTTCGGTCCGAACTCCCAGTCTCTGCAAGTGGTACTTGGTAACCTTGGCACGAACCGGTCTATGATCAACCACCAATGCATTAATATCTTTGAAATCTGATGATTTGTTCTCACTGCCGCTGGAGCGGGCCCTCATAAGCACTGCAGTGAAAGTGAATGTAGAACCAACATTGGGTTTGCTTGCAAATCCGATCTCTCCTTTCATGAGACCAACTAAACACTTGCTAATACTTAATCCAATGCCAGTGCCCCCATGGATCCGGGCAATGGACGGACCTACTTGCATGAAAGGAGTGAAGACGCGGGACTGAGCTTCGAACGGTATGCCAACACCTGTATCTTCAACTGATATTATCAGGCTTATTGAGTCAGATGCAATGGGTGCAAAAGACATCTCAGATGTGTGCAGCTCCCTATTGAAAAGTCGAAAGTTTTCCCAGCTGCGCCTCTTGTTCGCAACCGGGTAACCACTCAATGTATTTGTGCATTGAGTTCTGGTATCAACCTCTAAACACTTCGTGACCTCTTCAAGAAGGTGAACCGTCAAGTAGATATGACCTTTCTCTGTGAACTGTGGAAAATAAAATCTTATTAGCCAACAAAGAACAAATGCATACAACATATAAATATATAAAATGGTATAATATGGAAAGTCTCTTACTTTTATGGAGTTCCCTACAAGATTTGTAATGATTTGCCTTATTCTGCCAGGGTCGCCGATTAGTGTCTGTGGAACTTGGTCAGAGACATACACGGCCAACTGCTCACGTCGCATACCATAACCAGAAATAACAGAAAAATAAAGTCAGTGGACTAGAACATAAGACAACAAAACTGCAATGCAACCATACGCTTTCATTACCTCCAGTCCTTTCTCCTGAACTTTGCCACAGAACAGAGACAAAATGTCGTCACATACTGTTCTAAGATCAAAGGGCACTGCCTCAAGCTCAAGTTTACCAGATTCAATCTTTGCCTGATCAAGGACCTCGTTAATGAGAGACACCAAGGCTTTTCCACTAGCTTGTGCGGTTCGAACATAGTCTTGTTGTGTTGTGTCCAAATCAGTGTCCATGAGCATTTGGAGCATCCCTGAAATTGTTGGGAACGAATTATATCCTTGTAATGCAAATAACAGTTAAGAATACAGTGTGAATCTGTTAAACTAGTAACCCACCTAGAACACCATTCATTGGAGTTCTGATCTCATGTGAAACGGTAGCCAAGAACTGCATCATAAAATGGCACGTAATTCAAGAGGTGACACTTCCACGTATCCAAAGTGATTAACAGCAATTACGCTAATTACCTGCGACTTCGCAACATCTGCAGCCTCCGCGCGCTTCTTGAGCTCTGTCATCGCTTGATAATCATCTTCCACTTTGGCGATCCGTTTGACAGTAGCGTAAAATATGTACCCAACCAGTAAAACAATCACAAGAGCTCCAAATGATGTTGTAATAGCCAGCCACGGCCATGGAGGCCTTTGCATGAACCTGTTTTGAATAGAAACAAATCATATGAAAATTGCATTATTGTGAGCCCATTCAATTGCAGGATTCATAGAGGTGAGAGGGCCAAAAAAATCACCTGCAATGCATCTCATGCTTCCTTGATGGGTCTCCGAAGTTCAGTGTGCTGACATGATACATGGCATCGCCTGTATCATTGGATCCATACATACTGATTGGACTGTCATTAGTAGTATCATACACATTCACCATGATGGATTGCTTGCCCGCGAGCTGGTGAAGCAACTTATCAACGAGTGCTTCTATATCGAATATGCCGCCTAAGTAGCTGTTTGCAGGAAAGGACAGCAACAATTCAGCCTTGCGATCTCTTACTGAGATAGGAGGGGCGGGGAGCGATAGGTGCATGAAATTGAAAACCTTACCCAATAGCAGCCTGGATGCGCTCCTGCTGCCTGGCATTTGGAGGAAGCTCATGCTTGTACACGGTGTAGGTCGAGATCACTCCGAGACGATTATTGAGCAGCTTAAAAGGAGCAGTAAGAACACCCTTCCCAGATGCTCTAGCTCGCAGTATGTTTTCACGGTCCTCCTGTTATTAACTTGGTCAGAGACATACACGGCCAACTGCTCACGTCGCATACCATAACCAGAAATAACAGAAAAATAAAGTCAGTGGACTAGAACATAAGACAACAAAACTGCAATGCAACCATACGCTTTCATTACCTCCAGTCCTTTCTCCTGAACTTTGCCACAGAACAGAGACAAAATGTCGTCACATACTGTTCTAAGATCAAAGGGCACTGCCTCAAGCTCAAGTTTACCAGATTCAATCTTCGCCTGATCAAGAACCTCGTTAATGAGAGATACCAAGGCTTTTCCACTAGCTTGTGCAGTTCGAACATAGTCTTGTTGTGTTGTGTCCAAATCAGTGTCCATGAGCATTTGGAGCATCCCTGAAATTGTTGGGAATGAATCATATCCTTTGAATGCAAATAACAGTGACAAATACAGTGTGAATCTGTTGAACTAGTAACTCACCTAGAACACCATTCATTGGAGTTCTGATCTCATGTGAAACGGTAGCCAAGAACTGCATCATAAAATGGCACGTAATTCAAGAGGTGACACTTCCACGTATCCAAAGTGATTAACAGCAATTACGCTAATTACCTGCGACTTCGCAACATCTGCAGCCTCCGCGCGCTTCTTGAGCTCTGTCATCGCTTGATAATCATCTTCCACTTTGGCGATCCGTTTGACAGTAGCGTAAAATATGTACCCAACCAGTAAAACAATCACAAGAGCTCCAAATGATGTTGTAATAGCCAGCCACGGCCATGGAGGCCTTTGCATGAACCTGTTTTGAATAGAAACAAATGTAGAGGTGAGAGGGCCAAAAAAACACCTGCAGTGCATCTCATGCTTCCTCGATGGGTCTCCGAAGTTCAGTGTGCTGACATGATACATGCCATCGCCTGTATCATTGGAACCATACATACTGATTGGACTGTCATTAGTAGTATCATACACATTCACCATGATGGACTGCTTGCCCGCGAGCTGGTGAAGCAACTTATCAACGAGTGCTTCTATATCGAATATGCCACCTAAGTAGCTGTTTGCAGGAAAGGACAGCAACAATTCAGCCTTGCCATCTCTTTCTGAAACAGGAGGTCCGGGGACAGATAGGTGCATGAAATTGAAAACCTTACCCAATAGCAGCCTGGATGCGCTCCTGCTGCCTCGCATTTGGAGGAAGCTCATGCTTGTACACGGTGTAGGTCGAGATCACTCCGAGACGATTATTGAGCAGCTTAAAAGGAGCAGTAAGAACACCCTTCCCAGATGCTCTAGCTCGCAGTATGTTTTCACGGTCCTCCTGTTATTCGAAGCAAAAGAGGCCGAGGGATTAGATGCCACTGCGCTGTGATGACGGGGAAAAAAATTACCATCGGTAATTCTGTCCAAGGATAAAAACAAGGGACAAAAATCCGTGGTGAAACGCTTGCAGAAGCAGTGACGCGCACATGGCGCACACCAAAGATTGCAGCTTCCTTTTTACGGCCCCGGGCCTAGGCTGTCGGAATCTTGACGAGAGAGAGAGACGGGGGGAGTGCTCACGTTCCCGGAGAGCATGTCGAAGGAGACGACGTGCTTGTAGGCGTCCTGTGCGAAGATGACGGGCGCGTACTCCTCGGCGGCC
>LAPY01000002.1:351154-364526 GCA_000970635.1 Eragrostis tef
CGCGCTTCTCCACAACCTGGTTGCTCATGAAGAAGAGGATCCAGGAGGAGCCGACCACCCCGAGAACGAGCCAGACCGTGAGTATCCACGGCCACCACACCCGGACCTTGAAGGAGCCAAAGTAGTGGTTGTACAGGTGGCTCCGCGCCGTCCTGGTCCTGGCCAGCAGCTTCTCCGGCAGCGGCAGGGGCAGCAGCAGCCGCATCTCCATCCTCCCGCGCGATGTCCCGGTCATTTCTTCGGCGCTCCCAGAGCTACATGGCCCTGCTGCTTCTCCGGCGGTTCCGGCGGCCGTGGCCCGCGCGGCGCATGCGCCACAGGGCGTCCGCGTGATCGGCGAATCGATCGGGAGACGACGGGGAAGGCCAAGGCAGCGAAGCCGCTCAATTAATAGAGGTCGCCAAGCTGTAGCAGCCCCCCTACAACAGCACTGTTGCGTTCAATTCAATGCCCGAATGGAGCAAACACACTATTTCCTTCCCGGCCGCCGACTTGTGCTGCTCCTCTTCTCTTCTGTAATACCACCACCAGTATCTGCCTCTTCGACTCCTGGTTCTTGTTGATTCCTGCCGCTCTGGCTTCCAATACGAGCCTGCTTGCTCGTGCGTTGCTCCTCCAGGAACGAGCAAATCTTGACCAGAGTTGGGAGGGGAAGCAACAGCAGCAGGAGGGGGAAAGAGCTGGTCGAGAAGGAGACGAGAAGGCTACTCGGTGAGAACAGCAACAGGGTGAATCGGAAGTAGAACAGGAAGCTAAGCTAGGAGCAAGGAGGGGGAACAGAGAGGTGGATTGGGGGGAGGGAGATTGAGGAGGGGTTGATTGGAGAAAAGCAGGTGAGAAGGAGAGGTGGAAAAGCAGAAAAAGGAGGAGAGCAGCAGCAGCAGCCAAGGAGCAGGAGGAGAGAGAGGTGGGGGGAGAAAGGCAAGGAGGTGGCACCAGTCACAACAGTGGGAGACGCCAGCACGCAAGTGGCTCTCTCTCTCCCTCTCTTCAGTGTGGGCCCGACCTCGCTCCTTTGGCTTTATGAAGCCTATCCATCCATCCGCCACCATCTCTTTCTCGCTCCTCTAATCCATTTTCACTCACATACAAAAGTGAGGCATTGACAAGTTTTGTTTAAGGAGACCCGGCAAGAGTTTTTTATCTTTACTGAAAATTCTTTTTTGTGAAGCTATCTTTACTGAAAATTCATACTACTATTAATATCCTAGAATCCATCTTGAGGTAGTAGCTGTTATTTCAAAGATAAAGTCCAGTTAACTAAAACAAAACATGTCATGGAATTCTTCTAAAGAGTATTGCAAAATTAACAGTGCTTCAAGGTTGAGGACGTATGGACATATTGTTCGTAATTCTGCAATCTTAGGCCATGTTCGTTTCCGAGGCTAAATTGGTAAAAGAAGTAAATGGCTAAAACTTTAGTTCATGGGTCACCAAACAGGGGACAAAAATTTTAGGCCTAGAGAGCAAAACGGACAGAAACTGGAGCAAAACTTTAGCTCCGAAAAAGACCCTAAAACGGGCTAAAATTCGCATGTATTGTAATTTAACTTTGAATTGTGGCCAGTAATGTTTGATTTGCATGAATTTTTATAGATTTGCATGGTGTTGTATAGATTTGGAAATATTTAAGTTATTTTGAAGAAAAAGATGATCTTTTGCACATAGAAACGAACACCTCATGGGCTAAAATTTAGGAGCCTAAAGTTTAGCTACAAAACTTTAGAGACAAAACTTTAGCCCCTAATAGAAACAGACAGCCCCTTATAACGTCTACGGTGAATTTCATCCGTGCATAAATCTTCTTAACAAAAAATGTACTATAGTCTTAACTGCACAACCAAATTTATTACGCAAGACTAATTTTAACATGAAAAGGATAGGGAATGGGCCTATTTTTGCAGGTGGTGTGGTCATTATTTTTTCACAAGGCTATCGCATAAACTTTTTTGATATAATATATGGTAAAGACCGTTTTTAAAAGACTTGTATTTATGTTGTGCGGTTGTTTTGACGAAATTGGCACGTAAAAGACATTTTTGTTTTCTATTAGGAGGGAAATCGGTAGTACAAGTAAAATTTGGTGTTTCGCTCGGACTAGTTGTTCTGATAGCCCGAAAATCAGTTTTCCTGATAGCCCAAAGCTGTTCCCGTGAAGGGAGGGAGGGATACGTGGCAGGGAATGATCTTTGTACACCGTGTTGGTGGGCGGAGCTTGGGTCGGAAGGGGACGAGACGACCGTGGAGGGGACGATAAGGCGTCGGGCCCCGCATAAAGCTCGCCACCATTGGGGACAAGTTGTTGTCTTCCTCGCCGGAGCTCCCTGCCTGCTTGCTGCGCTCCTCTCACAGAGCTGCTGCTACATGCTGTTCTCTTTCATCCTCTCTCTCTCTCTCTCTCTCTCTACCAGCGCACCTCCGTGCCTGAGCTTTGTTTGTAACCTAGCTGAAGCCCCGTGTTTGGACGCTACCCATGCATCTCTCCTCCTCCAATTATATGAGAGAGACAGAGACGAGACGAACGAGGTGAAAGCGAAGGGGCAGGCAGCTCGCCTATGGGATGGGAAGGCAAGGCAACTCTGCCTGGGTAAACTCGGCTCCTCCAGTCCAAGGAATAGATAGGATCACTCTCTGAGCTCAGCGGCTAGAGCTCAGCTCGTCAGCTCGAATGGATGCTGCCAATGATGCGGGATCTACGTGCCCGCGCGTCCCCTTCCTTCCGTCGAGTGCGCGCGCGTCCCCTCTGTTCCGGGTCGCGTATTGCGATTGCAGGCGGCGGACCGTGACATGTGCGGACAAAGGGAGCTTTGCACGATCCCGCGCAACGGTGAAAAAGTGTTTTATATTTTGTTACTCCTACTAGTACTAAAATAAAAAAAGGGGTGTTTACGTGGCACCTGTAGCGGAGAGCGACCCGCATGTGATGCCCTATTTTTAGACTTTTTTAGATTGTATTAGAGGAAATCTAGCATGGTGTACTAGGTTTCATGGGAAATCTCGTTTTTCACATGCTTATCTGTGTCAAGATTCTGATTTTCTGTGTGGAAATATCGAGACGCATTTGTAACGAAACCTTTTAAGGAGTATCGATATGTATTAATTTGTACTGGCTTTGTGGAATTTCAAATTTGATTTCTTGCCTCAGAGCAAATGTTCTCTCCTCTGCTGTGCCAGCGGGACGGTCAAGCAGGCCCCTATGCGGCCTACACAACTGCTACTACTGCAGCGGGAGCACTAGATCTGTGCGTAGTACACACGGCCTAACGATACGTCAAATCTCATGCCCAGAATGGTAATGGCGCCTATAAGTTGCAATTAAGCTCCTGTCTTAAATTCTTAGACCAGTGTTGTGTTCCCCTTGGCGGACAGCACCTACATAAGTATACAGTAAAGGCATGTGCACAGCAACAAATAGGACGAACTGTGTTTTGCATGGGCAGGGAGGCGCCAAAATCTTTTTTTCCTCTACTATTAGTTTTCGCTCCCCCCCCCCCCCCCAGCATGTTGTACTTTTTGTACCAGCATTATCAAGCCTCATTAACGACGACGTGACCAGAAAACTTAGGCCGCTGTGGCTGTTGTTCAAAAAAAAAAAAACAGAGAGAGAGAAAGAAATGCGGTGTGTGTTCTCCGTCCAAGCATCCTAATTACTCCTCAACAGTGAAGCCGTGGGCTTTTGCAGAACACGAGCAGGTTAAAGCTGACTGTGTATTACGCCTACGAAAGATCCATTTAGATATGTTCTTCATCAATGCTTTGATCATCCGCTCCGTTAGTGTCTGTCCAATGGTTAAGTTCAAACACACCGTGACAAGAACAGGACCCGTATTTAAATCGAAAGAAATAGTGGAAACGATGTGGTTATGGAGCACTAGTATATCTATATGATGACCGTGCCTTTGTCCCCATCCAAGCAGCTCCAGCAATCAACGCTGTTTGGATTATTTTAGCTGGGGTTTTGGCCCTTGATTTGGGGCGTGCTTTGCTTGTCTTTTCTCTTATCAGGTGCCATCACAGTTGTCAAATGCGATCTCAGAGATCCACGTGTGTGGAGCCGAAGCGGTTCGGGAGTAGCTGGCACGGGCCGTCTCTCTACCTGAATAAACAAATACAGGTAGAATATATTGTTGTCTGTTCATATATGGTTCGCTATAGTATTATTCTATGGCATATGGTTGCACATGCATAAAAAGAATTATACTATGAAATTTTCATGTCTGAAATGGGCCGTGCACAAAGATTCCACGCGTCGCAGATCATGCGATCGAGCGGTCAACAGCTCGATCCGGATTATCTGACGGCCTGTAAAAACGCACAGCACACGGCAGCCGATCGGAGCTGATGATTGGCCGGCGACCCTTTATTAGGCCCCTCTCCTGCCTGCCGTCAAAGGACAGGCACTATTGCAGCCATTAACCAAGCTCCGTTAACGATCAAGTACTCGCTCGCTTTGACAAGACTGACTGAATTACTGCCGCTTGTAAACCAAGATCAACATACGGTCACACGCAGCTGCACCTCAAGATCCGGTAAGAAAAAAGGCTACGACTAGAATTCACTGCTAGCTCCTACTCTCCTGCACGGTAATTAACGCGGGGTTTAACTTTACCATTAATACCCTTTCTTCTCTGGCTGAGCACGAAGAAGGCATTGAAAAGCGCATGTGGAGAAAGGCTGCGCGGTAAATTGATGCGACGCCGATGATGCATGGTACTAGTGCCAATGTATGAAGTGCACTTCAACAGCATTACTTCTGCAAGCCACAAGATCAATGATGCAAATTAGTTGGTTCAAAAATGAAACTTGCAGCATCTGCAATAAGATTGGCGTTTGGAGTTGGGTCTACAGGATTAAAGAACAAGAGATCGATAAAGCAATGTGAGTGGAATAATCATGGGTGCTTTCTGTACGTGGAGGCTTTGCTTTGGTGTTGCCTCCCGGAATGAGATGAGAAGAGATGCATCCCCTCACATTATCCTGTTTGCAAGGTGTGTGTGTTTGTCGCTTGCCTTTCCTTTTCATCGCATTTCCCCTTTTGCCCGGACCAAGTGGCAGTACTAATTTGCACACACTTCCGCAGCATGATATATACAACTCTTTTAAGCCTATCTCTTCAGTTCTGGCAAGGAAGGGAGCAAAGATGGATTGATGGATGGATAGATGCCCGTGCTTTTCTTTTCGGCGGGAACCACTTTGGGGAATAATTGTCTCTGATACTAATATACTCCTATGTGCTTGCGCGTGCTTTAAAACTGCTAGAAGCGTATTGCATGGCTAGATTTTGAAGAACACACATGGTCTTGCGTCGAGGAACACGTACACATGGCGGAAAGATGAATGGTTGTAATTTGTAACAAAACAAATATTCCTAAATTGTAATAGGTGTGGTGTCAGGACTCAGGACTATTCAGCATTTCTGCCAACACATGGCAGAGTGCATATTATACTTTGCAAGTATGAAGTAAACAAAAGAAATACATAGAACATTCAAGGATGAACAGAATTATAGCGATGGGAACAAAGGAGCGAACATTAAAGACGGCCGGCCGGCCGGCCGGCTGGCGAGCTCCGTGTTCATTTAAAATTGTATATACTCATAACATGCACCTCAAATTCTCTGGTCGTACGTACGAACAGTGTGGAGGAGCATACTTTTATGGCGCGCCTGGAGAAATCGGAAGCGCGTGTTTATTATACTCGTAATATTGAACGAGAATTTCAGCAGTTTAGCAAATCTCGACCCGCCTTCATGTTGTTGTCGCCTTATCTTAATTTGACATGTTACAAACTAATTCCTTAATGACTTGATTAATGCTTGGAAGCACAAATTCAATGGCAGACGTACCATTGCGTAATGTCATAGTTGGATATTCAGAGTCGGTTATGTCCGCAAGTGTTCTTAATCATGTTTGTTTAAGATCACCAGAGTCAGATAACCGATGTCATCGAGGAAGTGCCGACACCTTTTTTTTATTCTATATATGTTTGAACTCACGCGAAATCCATACAGCGGCTTAGCAAAAAGAATTTCAGGAGTTCAACAATCTCGAATCACCTTCAAGTCGTTGTCACGTTATCTCTCTTATTTTCGATATGATATAACTTCTGAACCTGCGGTTTCAAACTAATTCCTTAATGGTTTGATTAATGCTTGGAAGCAGAAAGTCAATGACACACATACTCTACCTCGCCGCATAATTCTAGAGCTGGATAGACATTTAGCATTGGCTATGTAGTCCTCCTTCTATTTTTATTTAATGGCATCAGGACAGCTGAATAGTGCAAATTTTCACTAATCATGTTGTCCTAACTAAAAAAGGAGAGAGTATTACTAATTATTAATTATATTTGTTTAAGATCACAAGAGTCAGCTCTTATTGATGTTACCGTGGCCGTGGCGCCACATAATATTTTCACTGTGCTTGAACTCATGCGAAATCCAAACTTTCGGAGCAGGGCTTCTTGCCCACTGTCAAAATTCTGCGAAAGCCGGGCCCGTCGTGGTGTGTATTTGGCTTTTTCTTCAGAACGAACGAGACAAGGGCAAGAGAGTCCGTGTTGTGCCACTGTGTCATGTGCGCAACAGTTAGGCGTCCGCAGCACTGCTAGCCCTGCGGAGGGCAATCACGTAAAACAGCCCCTGGATCAGGGGTACAATGGTAACTTGATAAATCACAGGGTCCCGGGACGCATGGCCGCATGTGTGATGTGTATGCCTGCAGTTGCATCGCCTCGTCTACCTTCGGTTCATGAAAGAAGATGACGGACGGACATGCTGCTGCTGCTGCAATGGTCGTGCCGGACCGGAGTGTTCGTTTTCCGTGTTTACACAGGCCGACATGTGTTCCTCCTTATGCCTTTTTTTCCTGAGAATGTGCGTGCATGACGCGTGGCCGAGGAAAAGAAGAAAGTCTTTCTTTTTTTTCGTCGACATGATGCGGGCAAAGCACGAGGACTTTTGGATGTACGTATACTGTACCAGTAGGTTGCCGCGATCCAGGTGCAACGCTGACCGTTGGATGCGCCTGGGATTTTCCGTGGTCGCAGTGCTCTGCCGTTGAATACACATTTTTTTTAGAAAAAGGAAATAGCTTCCCGCCTCTGCGTTTCCGCACATAGCGTTCGGATTTATTACAACAGTTTCAGCTCCCTGAATGATCTCAAAGGAAAATGAATTAAAGACAAAGTCTATTATTAAATTTCCACCCGCTCTTCGCGAAGACATCCATGGCAACAATCTCCATAGTAAAACTCGCTGAACGGAGTGTCTCCTTTGTCCCATCACGCTGCAGCCAAGCCCAGAACCGCAGCCAATATGTTCCTCTGAAAACAACCTGCATAAAGGAGGAGTATTTGACATTATCAAAGACTATATCATTTCGACAACGCCAAATGGCCCAACATAGGGCTGCTGCCCCTGCTAGTATAGTTTTTTTCTCTTTTAGATCAACTCCCGAAAGCCAATTTCCTAGCATATGAGCAATAGACCTAGGAGGGGGTAATCCAGTAGCAATATTCACTATCCTCCAAACAGATTTCGCATTGTGACAATCAAAGAAGAGATGTTTGATTGTTTCATTACAATTGCAGAAACAACACTTTTGACTACCACTCCAATTGCGTTTTGCAAGGTTATCCTTTGTTAGTATTACACCTTTTTGAAGGTACCAAAGGAAAATCTTGATCTTTAGAGGAATTTTCAATTTCCAAATCAATTTGTGAGAGAAAGGAGTGCTAAGATTCATCATGTATAAATACAATGATCGGACAGTGAATTGTCCACTCTGACTCAAACTCCAACTAAATGTATCTCTCTCATTAGACAAGTTAAAATGAACAATTCTTGCTACCAGATTATGCCAATGAGTGAGATTATCTCCCACTAAGGCTCGTCTAAAAGATATATGTAGAGGTGTGGTACTCATAACATTGTTCACCGTAGCATGCGGGTAATTTGCAATGTTATAGAGGCTAGGATAGATGTTTTTGAGAGGTTGCGAAGCAGCCCATGTGTCCTCCCAGAATCTAGTCTGTGTTCCATCATTAACCTTGAAGGAGCCACATTCTAGCACTTGATATTTGATTTTCATGAGACCTTTCCAGAAATGTGAATCGTTTCTTTTGGTCTCTACTTGTGAGAGGGTCTTTGAGCTCAGATACTTATTTCTAAGCAAAGTTTGCCAAGTCCCGTCTTCATTAAGCAATTTAAATATCCATTTGCTTAACAAACTTTTATTTTTGATCTCAAGGTCTGTAATTCCTAGACCTCCTTGATCCTTTGGACGACAAAGAATATCCCACTTAGCGAGTCGGTATTTTTTCTCCTCAGTACCTCCTTGCCAATAGAATCTAGACCGATAATAGTCTAATTTTTTGAGCACTCCTTTGGGGATTTCAAAGAAGGACATCATAAACATGGGTAGGCTGCTGAGAACCGAGTTTAGATCCCATTCTGTGCTTACTAGCACTCTGTCAAGCTTCTCAAAAGTAGGATTATCCCCTGGTCCAGCCCATGTATATTGTCTCCCAGACATGACAATCTCTCGTAATTCAAGAGATTCAATGACTGCATTAAATAAATTTGGCCACTTTACGTCAAAATTGTCTTTATTTTTGTCCTCGGGTTTTCTCATAATATTGAAATCACCACCTAAAATATAAGGCAGTGATTCCCGTGAACAAGCGTAGGCTAATTCTGAGAGAAAGGCTTCTTTATCGTGTTGTTGTGCTGGTCCATATACCGCATACAACATGAATTTGAATCCATCTGATTTATTTCTAAGGCAGAATTTTACATAAAAATCTCCCTCAGTTATGGATCCAATGTCAAAAGTTGTCAGATCAACACCTAATAGGATGCCCTCTGATTTGTCGTGTGGTGCCATGCTTTGCCAAATAAAATCATGACCACCACACATATTTTTAAGGGTCAAATCTGAGAATTCATCCCGACCCGTTTCCATGATAGGTGTTTAGCCAAGTCTCCAAGACCTCTGCTATTCCAGAAGACTCCTTTCATTGGAGACACAATTTTGACGGGGTTTTGGGTTTTTTTGGAGGTTTGCCAGGTTTAATTTTCTTGGCAGAGTTAGACTTTTTCTTCTGTGGAACAACATTCAAATCACACAATATGTGATCTTGTCCCAGGTCATGCGAATCCTCATTTAAATCCCCACAGACGTGGCCGAGGATTGCTTCAAGTCTTTCCTCCTCCTCCTCATCACTATAATCAGTGATTTTAGGAGATTTGTAGTTGTTATTATTTATTGTATTCTTACTCTCTAATTTCTTCTTAGCTGACAAAGTAAGCCTATCAGCTTCTATGTTTTTTATGGCTACCGTAGAGGTGTGAATTACATTATCATCTCTACCAAAAGAAATGCCAAGCTTATTCATACTAGAAGAAATGCGAGAGTCTGAAAAAGAAAGGAACGAAGTGGAGTTACCTGTTGTTTCGAGGTTCCGAATCGTCGCCATACGTTCCGTCTTCTTCAGAGTGTGTTCATCGCTTTTAGCAAGCGATCTCTGGCTACGTCTGAGAGTATTATTGCCCTCTTTCGCAGCTTTGTTTGCTTCAGGTTGCACCGGGATCCTTGCTTCGGCAGCAGGCGCGACCTTCAACACATTTGTCAATGTAGTCTTACTTGCCGCAGTAGCAGGCCTGATGGCCTTGTTCGTGCTTGGTGTAGCCGCAGCAGTCGCCCGCTTGTTCATGCTCGGTGTAGCTGCCTCCGTCAGCACACCCGTCATGGGAGCAGCCACCACCTCGCCAGTAACAGTAGCATGTCCGTTCTGTATCACGACGGCCTTTTTAGCACCCGTCCCTGCACCTGACGCATGCGTATTTGCAAGAACAGGATCGGGGCGCTCCAGCTCAGGCGGGTAATCTACGGACGCCTTGTGCACTGCGGTGTCCGATGCGGCAAGCCCAGACGCACCAACCGCCTCTTGCGCGAGAGCATCTACGGGCACAGGTACAGCAATCCTGGGTGCAGACACAGCAACAACTGCTTGTGCGACACCATATTCAGGCGTTGGTGCCCCAGAAGTTGCCATCACGTGCAAATGCCCAGACGCTAGTGCTACATCTTGAGAATTTTCAGCTGCTTGTGTGTTAGTTTGCACAAAGGCAGACACGACAGGCTGTATATGCTTGTCACCATGCTCATCCTGTATGTCCCCAGGTCCAGGAGCAAATTCCACTTGCATGTCCAGGCCAGCATGCGTTTGCCCACACGGAGTGAAGTGTTCCGGGGCGGACTCGTCACCAAGCAGCGGCGTAAGTGGAGATCTCACCTCCATAGTGTTCAGGAGGGCCTCCGGAGCTATTTCCACGGCAGGGGCCTCATTTGGTCCCGCCACGGCAGTGATCACTAGCTCCACGGAGCCGTCCGTCGTTACACCATTTTTTTCCATGCCGTGCAAATTATCATGCAACGACATGCTATCGTCCGCGTCCGGATACGCCTCCGACTCAGATGCCTCCACCGCACCTGCATAGACACCAATGTTTGGTAATACATTAAGTACAGCCGACTCACTCCTATTGCCCTCCAATATCTCATCATCATTTTCATTCATGACAATGTGACTAATCTCCTCCATAAGTGAATCAACAGCAATGTTTATGGCTTGATTCACCATGTCCATTTCCTTCTCTGTTGGTTCCATATCCTGTTGTTTATCAATATCCGAAGGAGTGTGGTTCTGATTTTCACTAGGCGGAACAGAGTCTCCCTGTTTCTGTGGTGCAGCATCCTCCATGTCATGATCTCCATTATGATAATCATTTGGATTTTCGTCAAGGTCATCAAGTGTGTCCTCATCGTCATATTCTGGCTTATCACCATCATCCCTGACCACCTGATCAACCTTGAAAAATAGCTCGTACATGCAGTAATCGACCACAATGTCCGTATCCACCACAATATCCTTGACATCGAGAACAGCTACAAGGATCCGTGCTACGCCTGTCTTCCGTAAATATCTCATGTCAACCCTCTGTGTAGCACCAAGAATAGACCCAATTGCCCATAGAGGAAGAAATGATCTACACTCAAAAGGAACTCCATATACCTGAACCCAAGCCAAGTGTAGTTTCCTCTTTGGTTTTATCTCTTGATTCCATTCTTCGAATTGCATGACGCCTTCATTCTTGTCAGTGGGAATGCGCTTAATAGCAATCATTCTCTGCAATTCCACCTGGCATGGAAACGGAACAATGTATGAATTATTTCCATGCTCGGTTACCACCCAATCCCACTTGATTGGAAGTATCCGCCCAAGTTCTGATTTGACCAGATCAGCCGATACTTTTCCTTCAACAATTTTGATTAAAGCTGTGGCCGACACTCGTACTGGTGGCTTTGTTGTATAGAACAGCTACAAGGATCCGTGCTACGCCTGTCTTCCGTAAATATCTCATGTCAACCCTCTGTGTAGCACCAAGAATAGACCCAATTGCCCATAGAGGAAGAAATGATCTACACTCAAATGGAACTCCGTATACCTGAACCCAAGCCAAGTGCAGTTTCCTCTTTGGTTTTATCTCTTGATTCCATTCTTCGAATTGCATGACGCCTTCATTCTTGTCAGTGGGAATGCGCTTAATAGCAATCATTCTCTGCAATTCCACCTGGCATGGAAACGGAACAATGTATGAATTATTTCCATGCTCGGTTACCACCCAATCCCACTTGATTGGAAGTATCCGCCCAAGTTCTGATTTGACCAGATCAGCCGATACTTTTCCTTCAACAATTTTGATTAAAGCTGTGGCCGACACTCGTACTGGTGGCTTTGTAGCATTCTTGCCTGTAGAAGGTATTTGGAAGAAGCCCAATCCCTCTCCCGCCAGACCACAAAAGGTTGCTGCTGGTTTGGGACCCCGGAGAACTGGACATTGGGGTGTGTAATGATCTTCCTCACAGATTTCACAACAAAGAACCTTTTTCTTCTTTGGTGCTGGTTCTTCGGGTATTTCCTCGACCTCAGCGACGAGTTGTTTGCCCTTGCGATCACCTTGGTTATCTGTGTTCCTTCCACCACCGATGCGTTGTCCCTGTGCACCATGGTTGTTGCCACGACCAGCAGATTGCTTGACATTGTGGTTCTGTCCGGCGTTGTTGCCGTGACCTGAGCCACGTCCCCGCTGACCACCATCCGAGACTTGTCCACCACGATCCCCTTGGCGTTGGTCATCACGATCTTGACCACGGCCGCGCCCACGATGCGCGTTGCCACGGCCGCGTGCTTGCAGTTGACGGAGGCCGAGTGATCGTTTCCGATCGGCACCATCTCCCCCTCCACCATCTCCTCTCGAGCTTCCCGCGCCTCTCCCTCCAGCCATAGTCACCGCCGCGTATGAACGGCGATCTCCCGAAACAGTCCCCGACCACGACCGGCTAGGGTTCGTGAGAATACGATGGAGGCGAGAAAGACCTGAGGTTCGTGACTTCTGTTCATCACGTGTTGGGCCCGAACCACGATGTTCCAGCCCAATTGATTTCTCTAGCCCCAGTGTCTTGTCCGGCCCACATTTTGAATTTCTAGATCGCGGGATTTTCGGATCAGGCACCGTAGGACAGGTGGCGGCCGGACTCCGGCTTGCCGGAGTTGCGTCTCCGTTGTGCATCTGCAGTGCCGTTGAATACACATGATTTTGAAACGTGGATAGCACCTTGATGCTCCATAGTAATCCGCGCTACTCCGCTCCCACTGGAATTAATCACATGATGGTTCGTTACAGAGATGCTAGAGCTTCTCTGTGATGGAACGTGACCGTCAACCTCTGCTAAGCCGATGCATGCACAATTCTGCGCCACCTTTCCAAAAAAGCCTCTCCTTTTAGGTTTCTTATAAATGTGTTGGGAGCTGATGGTCCTGCTTGATGATTAGCTCATCACCAACCCCTCTTCTCTCGTTCCCATCCCAATCCATCCACGGACAGACCGAAACAAGGACAGCGACTGCATGGACGGCCGCAGATGCCTCCACGCCCGCCCAGTGGCCTCGTGACGCGTGGCGCCTTCAGCCCACGTGGATCCGCCGATCCCGGTGCGCCCGCCCAACCCTGTGGCCGAAGAGAGGACAGTGACGCCACCGCACCGTGCTTATCTGGTTCGTCAATCGTCATCCGCTCTCCAAGTGGATGAAGCCGGCTCCTCTTTCGTCTATGTCCCCTCGTCATCAGAATCTGAATCTCCTCGTAAACAAACCATCGGAGCAAGGATCGAAGGGCAAGTGTAGAGAGTTAGAGCGCAGGAAGAAGAAGGATTGAGGCACGCAACACACACTTCCATTGATCATGCTCTGGGTTTTATACATGTACATCAGAGAGGAGAGGCGAACTGCCTGCGCTATTCCTACGGTA
>LAPY01000002.1:368928-386156 GCA_000970635.1 Eragrostis tef
ATTATACGAAGTTATACGACACCACCGCAACGGACGCTGCAAGCAGTTATCATACGTGCTGATCAAGATGCTTAACAGCAAGGAACGAGCAATCTAACAACGGCAGGCGTCCGGGCCAGTACTGATCCAGGTTGCTTTCAGTCCTTGCTTTCCCGCCAATTTGCTGCCGCGGGATGATGGAGTTCCTTGCAAGGTATTTCATCATGAGAAGAGGAGGGATGATGCGAACTGTTCCATATGCCGCAAGAATCCGTCAAATTGATGTTTGTGCTTGCTCCGCCGCCAGTGACCAATTCGATCGGTTGCCCTTTATGCCCGGGCACACGCCTTTTCCACGATGCTGATGTCCCTTGCTAGCTAAGCGCGTGCATGTTTTCGCCACTCCATTCGAGAGTTAGCCTAAAATATACTATGTGATTCCGGATGGTTATTGTATTACAGTATATTTATTCCTACAAAGATGACGAGGCACAAGGATTTTACTTTTACCACAAAATCGTGCTTTTCCCATACTAATATGCTTCCTTTATCCATATTCCCTGGCTAGCTAGCTGGTTGGAGTAGTTAAGTGCATTGTTTTTACTCTCCGTTTTTTTCCCTTCTTATTGTTCTTGCTTATTAATCGATGACGATAGGCACCTGCCTTTGTTTGTTCCAATGAGAGAAAAAGATACCGTACGATTGTTAATTTTCAAGAAAAATAAATTATACTCTCTTACTTTGTGTATATGTAGCTTTTGTAAACTCTGACCTTTATTCCTCCTGTAGTAAACTAACGTATCCCCAAGAAGAGGCATTGATCTACTTGGCGTATTAGTAGCCTGGCTATACCAATTCAAATATACCCTCTTTTCCTCCATCCAAGTAGTGGTGTTTGGAGCTTTTGTTTCTGTGTAGGGCCAAGCGATTTGGTGTCCTGGAACAAAATTTCACGAGACAATAAAGTGTGTGGAAACCTTGTTCTTTAGCTTGCGAAAATTTGGGCCATTCATGATGCTTACTTGCTGATTAGTCCTAGCTAATATATGCGCATGGGTCTTTGCTGCTCACGGTTCAATTTAACTTGTTTATTTATTCGTCCGACCCCTTTGTCCTTTAAGTGGTTTTGATGCTAAAGTTAGGGACCTCACTTCCAAGAAGGCCTCCTCTATTAATTAGTGTTAATCATGTTCTTAATCCCAAAAAGGCCCATACTTGTTGCTTTCACAAGCCTCCATGAAGGATACGAAGCTACTTTGATCCGGCCGCAATCGAGACAGACATGTAGTGGATCCAAGGTCAGTGCTTCTTTACACAAGTTTCTAAAACACGAGGCAAGTACTTGCTAACAAATTTATCAAAGCTACCCACCTTGGCTTCCAATGGACATCTACACATATGCAACTAAGCTCTTATTGTCCTAGATTTTTTACGACCTATAGTTTGTACTAGTATATATGTATGACATCTGCTTTTGGCTGATGGTGTTTGGATTTAAAATGTTCTTTATTTGGATTCATGGAATCCATTCGACAGCAAGCATTCGAGTACACACACGTCATGACGGAGGTTGGAATAAGTACCTCTCTCCCAAGTGATGATGGAGATGTAAAGCGTACTTTAACGCGGGCATTCGGCTTGGATTATATGACAAGTGGGCATGGATTACTTGCATTACCCTCCCACTAGAATAGATTAAGAATGATCCTTTGATTACCTAACTTGCCATAAACTACAATAGAGTCTACAAAGCATTAGTGTATTTTTTAAAAAGATTTTCCTCCCCAAGTTAGGCTTACTTTCATGGCCTGATGTGATGATGTTCTAAAGATAAATAGTGTGAAAGTAACACGAGACGGTATCGAAAGGGGGACAGAGTGACTGGTTTTGGTCATTGTAACGGCCCCACAAAACAAAATAAATTATTTTTATTTTATGCAAGTCTGTCTTATATATTAGCTATTGTCGGAAGCACTGGATTGAAAATTATATAATAACCGGATAAGATTAGAAGAACGAGCTCCACAAAACATTACTCAGGATTCAGGAGTATGGGATCAGCCATGAGGATAAGAAAGATTGCAGGGATAACAACATTAGGCAAGACACGGAAAAGGGAATGATGAATCATTACTCTACTCATCCTATTCCCTTTTACGTGTCGTCCTAGAACCAGGTGTGCTGTCAAACAAGTTGAGCAAGAGTCGTGTGCTTGTCCCTCCTCCATATGGTCAACCAAAAGAGCATGCGAAACACAAGGCAGTTCGATTCTGTGAAGGTGCTCAATCATCGGTCCCAGGACAGGCTGGTGCATGGCACTCTCTCTTTCTCATGCTCTGATCTCCACGCCATGACCATGAACTTGAGTTTGATCAGAGTTTCCATGAACAGGGTCATGCAGTGGTGGTAATAATGTTGAGAAAGAGACGGGGGTCGATGTGGAGACGATGCAGAAGATGGAGACGGAGATAGGAAAGGGGGAGGGGTCCCTCCACTCCCCTCATTGCTCGCTTGGCCTTTTTTATCATGTGTGGCGAACAGAGACAAGCCACCTAAAGATGGGGGAGGGCGGAGTTGGACCATTTAGGTCAGGAGCCATTCGGCAGCTAGCTGCAATTGTGCAACCATGCTTCCTCCTGTATCTCTGCTTCACAACCGAAAAAGCCAGAGAGAAATTAAGAGGTAAATTGCCATCTCTATATATGCAAGAACACTCATTCTCTGTCCAACGCAATGATGGAAAGGACCAAACAGGGATAACCACCTACTACTCAAGTGGCCGGCTTTCCAAGTGATTGGGCTACATGTCCTGCTCAAACTGGTAGCAGTGGCATGATGTGTACCAGTCCCAAACAAATGCAGTGCCCTGCACTTGGATTGGATGCACTTGGATAGGAGTACTGAAAGGAGGATGGCCTGAGTTATCTCTGCAATCGACACATAGAAGAGGACTCTCCATTTCGATTCCGCTAAGCACCAAGAAAACTGTCAGCATATACAGGTAGATTTGATTGTTAGGAAGACTGTAAGCGCTTCCAGAGATATGATTGATTAAGCTAAGAGCTCGGCACAAATCTGCGCAGATAAGGTTAAGCACGCGCAGCAACTCCTGTCGACCACTAAAGAAGACTGGACACGCATGTTTGGTTTTAGCTGCTCGAGAGATTGAGCAGATAGTCTGGTCAATTGCCTCCCCTAATTCAGGCGGCTTGGAGTGCAGGAGATTCCGCTCCTCATCATCATGCGTGTCTATTTCTCTATCAAATCCGTAGTACGTACCAAACAAAAGACCAACCAACCTTCCAAACCCCGGGCATCAGGGAAGCTTGCATGCATAAACTAGACATGCTGCCGTGTTGCCTAGCTAGCTAGTCGACCAATGGAATGAAAGTGTACTTGCTACAATTGGAGCCATATTTCATACTTGCTTGTCTCGCATATCGGGAACATACGACATACCTAAAGAAATACTACAACGAGCTAGCTGAAAAAACAAAAAGGTGTAAAACACTTGTGATGCAACTCTCCTGAGAACTGGAATTTGTACATTGCTCGATCAGAAATTATGAACTCCGTGGGTTTTAGCTACGAGCCTACGACCAGCTGGGCGCTATAACTTGCGCTGCTTCCTTTGCACTGACAGGCCGGAGACACCATGGAAGGGTACTGATCGATGATTCACACCTCGATCATATCTCGTTTGAAATTGCCATAGGATCTGCAAAATAACTAATGCTTCCTCACCATACTCCTATACTACGTACGGCACAGAAGATTTCTTGGTCCTAGCAGCAAGGCCGGGGTAGTAATAATTACTGTACATCTTCGACTTTTAACTGGAAGAATCTGAAAGTCAAGTCGATACTTGATGCAGGTGGCTACTCCTACCCGCTTGCCGCATGCGGCATGCATGTTGGAGTGTAAAACTCTCTCTCCATGTCGATCGGCCCCACTTTTGAGACAGCGGGGCTTGGGCACATGCGAGCGTCTCAGTCGGTCTATTGCCTCATTTGAAGCAGCAGTAGAAACGAAATGATAAAACCCCATTAAGGCCTCCATTTGGCACTGCTTTGAACTGAGCTTCAACGAATGCAATCAGTATTATTTGAGCCCGACATAAACGTTACTCCTCCTGTCTGGCACGTAGCGGCCAGGCGCTCATTTATGGGCGGCACAGTGCGAGATGAGGAGGTAGTACCACCTGACCTGACGATACGAAACGAAGATGGAGAGATACAGCCGGCTCGTACTGCCATGCGCAGATAACAGCTGCAGCGAGCGTGCATGCATGCATGCGTACAGCGATGATCAAGCAGGTGTTGTTGGGCTGGGGCAGCTATACGTAGCCGTAGGAGTATATATATGCGCCTCACGAAAATGGGGAAAGGAAAAAGAAAGTGAGCGAGGCGCACAGATCGAGCTATGAGCGCGCACATGCATGCCACTGAGCAGCTCAGCCAAACTGATGGCTGATGCCCCGCAGATGTAGCTCAGCCACCGAGGAGCTAGTATGGCGGTACGTAGCTGATCAAAGGCAGGCGACGGCCGTGGTTGCTGCTGCCACATGCATGCATATATACGGCCATTCGTGTCACGCATCCATATCATGGACGAGCGCGCCGGCGTGCGTGCATGCATATACGGGATCATCCTATATACTACTTACGTCGATCGTGCCGTGGACGTACACCACGCAGAGAGCAGAGCGAGGACACGAACACCGTATATATGGCATGGTACCACCCACGTCGACGGGACGGATGCGTACGTACGGTGCGCGCACGTGACCCGCGTGCCGGCCAATCGACAAAGGGCCCATCGCGATCTCTCGTGTCTTGATCTTCAAGGGTACACATACAAGTACTCGTACAGATGCATGATACTACGTCCTGGCAGCTGACGTACTGTAGCTCGGCCGGTGTACCTAGTATATAGTGTCAAGCGTGTGTATATATGTACATTCATTCGTATCAAAGTATATATAGTCCTCTCTTCAGCCTTCAGGCCACGAACGACGAGAGGCCGGGCTAATTACGCATGGCGATTACGAGCGTCCACCACGTACGTGCACCGCCGCGTGAAGGGCCGGTGTTGACATTATTCGTGACATATACTGATCGACGATGTACCGGTTGGCCTTTCCGGAGAGGTCGCGACCTCACACGGCGACTGCTAGATATATGAGAGAATACATACATACATACATACATACATACATACATACATACTGGTTGCCGCTTTGACCTTTCTACACGCAGGACAACATTTATGCACTCCTATATATATCCTGGCGCAGATTCTTTGTCAACCGATCCAGGGCTGATTTACTTGTGCAGCTGTGCGTGCGTTGTAATGTGCCGGTATACGTACGGTTTCAACGTAACGTACTCGATCATTCGGCAAAAAGAAAAGAAAAAAAACGTGCGTACTCGACGCGAAACGGAATCATTCCCGTAGACGTAACGTACGTGGGCTCCTCTCTTTTCGCGTGTGCATCATTCTCGTCACGGCCGCGGCTAGGCCAGGATATATATAGGATCAGCATGACGCATCGAACGGTGAACAGCTGGCGGAGCAGGAGGTGTGTATAAATGTGCATCTCGACGACAGTGTATAAGCATGCATTCGGCAGAACGCAGAGGATGGGCCATACGTATTTCATTGTGCACATGTACGTACGGACACGCAGGTCGGTTTTGATCGCTCGATCTCTGGCAGGCTCTCACGAGCGGCAGAGAGAGCTCCATCTCCAGTCCAGCGGATTAATGGTGGGTGCAAGTGTGCGCGCTGCTGCAGCAGCCTGCAAGCGTGAGCGCGCGCGGAATATCATACTACGCACCAGTATATATACGGACAGGCCGGTTAATACTAGCACGAGAACGCACTGTACGCACCAGTAGTAGTGCATGCATGCGTACTTGCGCCGATCGTGTTGATCGAGACCGGCCATGCACACGAGCGCGAGATTCAAATCCGGTGCCTCTGCCGGCGCCATTGCCGTACGAAGTAATTAAGCTCGATCGTCGACACAAAATTTCAAGATATAATAGTAGTGATCTGGAGTAGCATGTGTATTGAATGGTTCACGGCTTGATTGATATATGCACCCTTGTAGTACTAGCTAAGCTAAGATCGACGATCCCAAGTCGATCACACGTCGTGATGTTGCGGGGTACGAACCCAGCAGCAGAAGCCGCCATAACGAGGGACACATGCATGCGCGAACGAATGAACGCTCGGTTCATTCGCCGCGCTTGAATGAATTCCGCACGCACGGCGTCATGGATCGATCGCGCCGTGGCAAGGGAACATGATGGCGGCGGCTCAGAGAAGAGGAGAGGCGAGAGACGTCCTTTCGTTCCCGCGTTCCTTGTTGTACCGCACGCGGCCTCCTGTAGCGGCGGCGCTCGTAAATGCCGACGGTTCCCCTAAACTCAAACGCGGGATCGATCCAATGTTTTCCAGTTCAATTTGACTCCCATCTTCTCGCGCGGTTTGACTCGAGTGAGCACGCACTTCTGGCTTTAATTTGGACGGGCCTGCCCTCGACCCGGCTGGGCCCATTAACAACGTGGTATCGGAGTATTTGGCAAGAGATCAATTGGTTAGAACGCCGTGTCTTATTAGGGTTCGCAAAGCGTCGTCTTCTGTGCATATTTAAACGGAATTTCGCCAAACTCAATCCCACCTCCCCTCCCAAATTTTTTCACCCGTGCAGAAAAAACCAAGCCGCCACGCCCTGCTTGCTTGTCCCCTTGTGCTTCGATCGGGAGGGAAACAAGAGCAAATCAAACTCGAAGTAAGCGCCCGTCTCAAGCTTATTATATTTTTAACGCTTCAGCACTTCCCTTGTTTAAGTTTCATTTCGACGGAATCTATTGGGATTGCTATAACGATTTCGGCGATGCATGATTCAATTCCTTTGTTTCTAGATAGGATTGTCCCCATACTTCTGTTTTGAGAGAAAATCTTGGTGTCTTTGCTAATTTTACCAGAATCTTAGTACTCTGTTTTTTTTTTTTTGGAATAGAATCTTACTCTGCTTGTGTAGAACGACTCTACCATCGTTTTCTGTTTCGGTGACCACCATTGTCAGATCTCTTATAATAGGGTAATAGTAATATAGTATGCTTTTGTTTTCGTTTGGAAGAGAAGAAGAGGCAGATAGAATTTCCCCTTCCTTTTTTGTTCTCTTTCTCAAGGGATTTTCCGCTCAGACCATCAGGACTCCTGGTTTCACATTGGCATCAAACAGGCCCATTTCTCGCCTTATTGGGCGTGTCTAAAGCTAGGCGAGGGATATCACTTAAGCCCAGATCCAGGTTCAATGCAGCCCATTTATAACTCCAGCCGGGACCTTGTTGTGCTTGCTTCGTTCGCTCCGAATCCCTTCCACTTCCAGGCTCCAGTTTGTGTTCCCCCCCACTGCAAGTTGGCCCTACCGGAGTCAGACAGACAGGAGAAAAGGTGAGATCATCCATCTCTATACCTTGATCTAATTTCGCAAAAACTTCGGGGGCGAAACCGGAGAAGGCGTTGAGTTCCATAACTTCCTCCTCGGTTCTTGTTCCATTGTTGCGATTTGGCAGTCACCGATCCTTGTGCTCCGTTCTATAGCAACCTAGGTTTCGCCGCCGGTGTTCTGCAAGTTGGGTTTGCACAGGTTTTCCGATTGGGGATCGAAACACTTGGAAAAACTGCATTTTTTTAGCCTACCTGACGATGATTTGCAATGGCTTCTAACGGTCATCTTTTAAGCTTTCTTGGAATTATGGTAAGTTGAAGTTTGTTGCGAAATCTGCAGCTTTGTGGGGATGTGGTTCTTATATGGTGCGATTCAGCAATCTCGGGGTCCTTGTTGCTGTGCAAATGTGTACTGCATATGAACTGCAGTTTTAGTTCCCCTGTTCGATTCAGTAATGGGCGGCGCACATTCAGTCTGCTTATGTGTTGGCAGTTGCATGTTTGATTAATATGTCGTCATGTCCTTTCTTGGAGTTGGCTAAAGCCTATATTGAAATATATTTCTTTCTTGATTTGCATGGCCTGAATATTATTACCTTTTAGTTTCCATTGAAATTACTACGGTGTCAAGAGCCTGAAATATGATTTACATCAGAAGAATATCAACCATTAACTCGCTTTCATTTGGTGCTGCTTTATTTGGAATGTTTATTCGATGTTCCAAAATCACATGGCTGAAAGTGTGGAGGCATGGTAAAGGGCCATAATGTGAAGTTCTGCATGAATATTGTATTTGGTGTCACCAAGATGGTTGTGCGCTTGATGTTCCAAACATTTTGAAAGGCCATAACCTTGGTATTTGATAACCTTTAGAGATGTGCATTTGAACACAAGTACCTTAGTTTTTCAGTTTTTGTATCTGGAGCAGTTTAAGATTGAATAAATAGAACCATTTTTTTAAAAAATAATATGTAGTTTGCTCTGTTAGTAATGCTCTCGGTTGATTCTTTCTAGAATGAAGAATGAAGTGCCACCTTTCATTCCTATCATTTCTGGTGAAAATGTGATAGCCTGGCAGTTTACCTAAGAATATGAGTCGTCCATAAATGTTGAATTCTGTTCTGTTGAAACTAATTAATGTGCAGTGTACCGAACAATATGTTATCCCATTAGCAAATGGCAACCATTTTTGAAATGTGGGGTACAAATCTAGTTTTAGTAATAAAGTGGTGATGTTAAAGAGGTCAGTGGATTACTGCTATGATAAACTTTGTGTTAGTAACACTCATGATTGCTGCTTTTATGGAATGTTGTCTGACACCTTGACTGGTGTGGAAGCCTACTAATATTTCTTGGTGAAATGAAAATGAGGTAGCTAAAACTAGTTTTGAATGTACAATAGATTCGATGAGAACGATCTGAAACCAAATAGAGAATGTATATGTTATGGACTTTTGGAGTTTTGTTTAATAGTTTTTCCTGCATTAGGACGTAGTAAACCCGTCTCAAGTTTGACCTCTGTTTATAATTTACTCCACTTATTTCATCTCTGAAATAGTTATCGAGTCCTGTTTTCTATGCCAATGCTATTTATCTTTTTTTTTTTTCCTTATTCTAGCTTTATGAAACAAGGCTCATAAATTTATCTGCAGATATGGAGTGCAACAAAGATGACGCGATCCGATCAAAAGAGATTGCTGAAAGGAAATTCAGGGAGAATGACATTGTGGGTGCTAAGAAGTTTGCCCTTAAAGCAAAGGCTCTTTTTAAGCCACTTGAGGGCATCGATCAGATGATTTTAGCCTTAGATGTCCTCATAAGAGGACAGAGAAAGATAGGAGAGGAAAATGACTGGTATGGAATCCTAGAAGTATCACCCTTGGCTGATGAGGAGGCAATCAAGAAGCAATACAAGAAGTTGGTCCTCCAAACTCATCCTGACAAGAATAACTCAATTTGTGCCGATGGCGCCTTCAACCTCATATCAGATGCTTGGAGTGTGCTGTCCGATACTACCAAGAGGATGGTATATAACCAGAGGAGGCATATGTGTCGCCCACAAGTGCATCAGAGTAATTACAATGCAAATGTTAACAGCACCTCTGGTTCATCTATGCCAAGTGTGAATAGTCTGTGGCACCAAAACGGTGTCCCTGACAGACCTACGAAGGTCCCGCCCCACTTTGCCCACGTTGTGCCTGACACATTCTGGACATATTGTGAGTCATGTTTCGTGAACTTTCAGTACTCCAGGGAATATGTCAACCGGCATCTTAAGTGTACAGTTTGTCAAGCGGTGTTTGTTGCTGTTGAGGTTCCACCTCCAAGCTCTCCTGTTTACCCTAATGGGCCAAAGCCGATGGCTACTGACAGTAGCATTGGTGACACAGCAGTTCCTGATATTGCAACTCTAGGAATACAGGTTGAAGTGGCACCTGGCAATGCTAATTATGATCCAACAGTGCTACAGCATTGGTCTTTCCTCAAATCTGCAACATATGCACAGAGTACTAGATATCCAGTACAACAAATGCATGAGAGTGCTAGGAAACAGGAGGCAGGGAAAGCTGGCGCAGCTGAAAATGAGAAAGCAAATATCCGCAGAAAGGTTATGCAGGCTGCGAGGAAACACGCACATGCAGGCTCTTCCGTGGGAAGAGCAAATGCAGCAACAAGGGAGCATGAAGCTGCAAAGAGAAGACGCGTCAATGATGGCAAGCAAGCTTCCTGGCAGACAGCAAGCTCTTTCCCTGACGGTGATTTGCTCAAACCAACGCGCCCAGCAAAAAGAAAGTCGCGATCTACAGCCGAAACATCAGGAGCCAAGAAACACAAAATATCTTCCGTTGATCTTAAATGTCAATCTTCAAGTAATGCTGCAAGGACACGATCTACAACCGAAACATCAGGAGCCAAGAAACACAAAATATCTTCCGTTGATCTTAAATGTGAATCTTCAAGTAACGCTGGAAAGACCAGCTTTGGCAGTGTGCTCATGCAGTTAGATATCCGTGGCATCCTGATTGAAAATACAAAACTTCAACTTCGGGAAAAATTAAAAGGGTTCAACGGCAAGGAGGACAAAGTGAAAAGTAAAGAAAATATGCATCTCAGTAAGAAAAGTAGCAAACATGTTGCATGCGGTGCGGCCATTGATGTCAACAAAATGAAGATGAAAAAAAGCAGCAATTCAGTTCATCCAAAAGAAGCTGATGCCCCAGAGTTAGTTAGCAAAAGTGTTGATCCGGAAGAAAAGCAGAAGGAGAAGAGCAGTAAACAGATAAGTTCAGAGGAAAAGGGGAAGCTATGTCAGTGGAGGTCGCGTGAAGTACACATGGTATACACAAGGAGGAACCGCAAGGAACACAAGAAAGAACAAACTGATGAAACAACTGATGCTAGTTCAGCAACAGAGCAACATTTGGTTGACAAGCACGGCTGTTTGAACCCAGAACCATCTTCTGATGAAGGCACCAGTGAAATGCCTGTCCCTGATGCAGATTTCCATAATTTCGGTGATCATCCTGAAAGTTCTTTTCAGAATGATCAAGTATGGGCCATGTATGATGAAGAAGATGGTATGCCTCGCTACTATGCCTTGATCAGGAAAGTTCTCTCCACTGACCCTTTCAAAATTAGATTGGCTTACCTCAAAGCAAATGACTGCAATGAATTTGGAGCTGCCAAGTGGGTCTCATGTGGATATTCCAAGACCTGTGGTGAGTTCAAGGCTGGTGTCTCCAAAGATATTGAGCAATTGAATGCATTCTCACACAAGGTCAACTGTGAGAAAGGTCCAGGTGGCATCCTTAGAATTTTTCCTAAGAAAGGTGATATATGGGCTTTGTACCAGAACTGGTCTCGTGGCTGGGACGAATTTACACCTGATGATACAATGTACAAGTATAAATTGGTAGAGGTTCTCGATAGCTACAACCCAACCGATGGTGTTTCTGTAATGCCTATTGTGAAAATTCCTGGGTTTGTGTCAGTGTTCAAGCCCCTTCATGACGCAACAAAAAGCTGGAGGGTTCCAAGGGAAGAGATGCTGCGGTTTTCGCACCAAGTGCCTTTCCATGTCCTTACTGGTGAAGAAGCTTCTAATGCTCCCAGGGGGTGCTATGAGCTGGATCCAGGCTCAACTCCGAAGGAACTTCTTCAAGTTGTTCCACTGTCTGGTGTTGCTAATTAAGTTTGCACCTGAAGCCAGTGCTTACTTTGTAATTCCATTTTGTGTTTCAAACATTTTTTTCTTTAAATCTGGCATTAGTTGTGTAATGCTGGTTTCTCTAGAACTGTATATACTTGATGTTGTCCTGATGTAGCAGCTTCCTGTGATCCTGTCAAGAGTTTGCAGACTTGGTCACTTGGATATCATGTATAATCAGTTCAGTTCTCTGTTCTTGATGCCATCAAGAGCTGTTTAAATCCATGCCACAACGGCACCTTAGTTTGTGATTTTGTCTCCACCGCACTTCCCTTTTTCTTCTGTCATAGAATTGTTTCCGTGCATTGACGCTTGTGACAATTGGTAAAACACATTTGTTTTTTTTCCATCAAGTATGCATACTTTACTCGCAGAGCATTCTTAATTTTTTTCCATACTGTCAAATCATTGTCCACACTTCTCTCTTAAGGTAGTAAAGCATTTCTTTTGTTTTAAAAATTTTGTGCAAAGAAGTTGATTCAGGGATAGTTGCTGTGCTAATATCAAACTTGAAATTTAGCTAACCTGGTTAAAGCTAGGTTGGCGTGGTCCTGCAATTGTAAATTTATATTGCTTGAGCTAATTTATCACGACTCTTTCTACTAGTCAGTTGTATACGTTTATGTTCGGAGCACATTCAGAATAAGACGACCACAGGCACTTTCCTTCCAAATACCAATGAATCACCTCCCATTTAGTTGCTACTAGAAGATGCTTGAACTTCGACATGGAAGCTGTTCACATATTCAGAATTTTGCCGATGAATTACGCCAGGCATGAAAACACCTTCAGGCAATAAACAGATATCAGGCAGCCTTAAAAAGATATCATCATATTTTCATAGTTACAGAGTACCACTAAATCTCCAGGCACCAGTATCAAAACATCAGTATCCCGGGTAATTATTTTTGAGAGTGTATAGACTCAATTCTGGGCAGATGACTGCACATTCAGAAATATTACACACTGAACTCAAACGAGAGAATAACCGAACATACAAAAACAAGATCAAACAGACATACAATATTTGAACTTTGACCAATGACTAATGACCTTAGGATATTGAAGTCGGCTTACTCAGTTGTAGTACCAACCTAAATTCCCGCAGGTAATAAACGAAACAGTGAGAAGGATCATTTTGCAGTGATATAAACCAACCACAGTCAGATGGATTTGTACATAACACAGCACCTTGTGACAACAACACATAGATCAAGGATAGGCCAATGACATTAAATGGCTAAAACCTCATCCTGCTTTTGGCTGAAGGTAAAAAAACCTGTCAGGCCAATGCGGAGGGGCATGGGTCAAATGCTGTGCCACATGCTATCCACTGTTTTTTGCGGCTGCACGGAAGCATGCAATCAGGAACCTTCTGCCACTCCTTTTTTAAAAGGTTGTATGTAACAAGACGGTTCATCCGTTTCGCCTTCAACGAGAGCATGAGCAAGCCACTGTTGCCCAGGCATGTCATCTTCATGTGCTTACCATAAAATTCTAAGCACCAGATATTTGGCATTCTGTCCACCTCCTTCCAGAGGAGAGTCATCTTCTGCAACTCCCATATGCAGACACAGGTTGCTGCATTTTTGCACAGCAGACCCACAAGCATAACCCTTCCCTGGAACTCGGCAAGTGTGTGGTCAGTCAGATGTGGTGGCAGTGGGATGGCAAATTGTTTCCAAATCCCAGTGCTTACATCATACGATAAAACACCATCTGGTTCTGCGCACATGAAGTATAGCGTGCTGCCAACTGCCACAGGCTGTGACCTAAAATTCAGAGCAAGTGGAAGTTTGATGCTTGGAGGAAATGTTCCTGGACAAGACCACGTGTTCTTTGTTGATTCATAGATTTCATAAGTCCCATCATTTCCTAACCACATTACTCTGTAGCCATCGTTAGAATTTCTTCCGTTCAACACCATCCCTACTGCAACTCTTGACCATGCCTGGACTGATCTGGGTGGGATCTCCTTGAGTGATTGCATAAGAGGATTGCAAATGTAGAAATTCCTGTGGCTGAGATCCAATAAACACACAAGGCCACCAACAGATGCAACTGGAATAACTATCTTTGTAGGAGCAAGAGGAACAGAAGGGTGATGCCATTTTTTCAGTGAAGGGTCATACATTGCAACATTGTTTTTTGCATTCTCATGGGTGATTGTATATAACCATGGCAGTCCATGTGGAACTTCAGAGTACTGACGAGAGAAATTGTCTGAGCCCAAAAGAGAATTCCACTTTCGACAAACAGCGCGGAATCGGAAAATCGCAGCGACTGGAAGCCTTGCAATGACAGTTTCAAAAAGATCTTCAGGAAACTCTCTCCAAATCTCCTGTTCCATTACTTCAGTTGAGTTCGAGCAGGGTCCCTTCTCACGGTTTCGATCTCTCCTTGGTCGTTTGCGGGGAGGAGTTTGACTGCTTTCCATTATCTTCAGTAATTCAGAGTTGTATCCAGTCCTTCCTCCACAGTAATCATCCTTGATGGAACCATGCTCAAAGTCCAGTAAATACCACCTGTAAGATAGCCATACACACAATCAATCCAACTAATATAATGGGAAAGAAGTTCCGGAAATGATGTGGACAAGACCTTTTGACTGCATAATGGAAGGTAATAATACAATCTACAAGGTGGTACTCCGGTCAGTTTGGATTGACGCATCAGATATCAAAGTTTCACTAATTGCAGGCAAATCTTGTTGTCTGACTGGAGGTAGTACCATCTTAAGTAATTCTTTCAAATAAACAAATGGATATAAAAATAGGAAAGCCTAAAGACATGAGGGCTTTGGAATTATTTCATCAGGCTTTTGGAATGAGAAATACAGCATCAGCTGGTTGGCTTTCTTTAATGCACAAACATCAGGCTTCTCATCCATTTTCCCATCAGCATTCTTCCTGCCTCTCTAAAGGCTGGTTATAATATCTAACTATTTTCCCTGGAAATTATAAGTACTCTAATCAAACCAAGGAGATATCACTAGTGAAACCCATCAAACGATTCTCAGCAGAACTAGAATGTTATCGCGATAATGAAACATCACATAACATACACTTGTAAACAGGAACTCAAAGAACTAGATTTTATATGCAGCGGATGAAGCTGGCATGACACCCTTCACTGTCTAATAACCAATGCGGCGAATGCATGACTAAACCAAACTTTGAAACACCACTTCAAACTCATTGGGAAGTATGTGTGGTTTATTGAGAAAATATTGTTTATATGCTACATTTTGATATGTCGTTTTTTGAATGACACATCCATACATCTTGGGTAAAAAGAAGTATCATAAGTACACGTCTACAATACCTTATAGCGATGAACGGTAGGAATTGATTGGTCTACAGACATAATAGTATACAAAAGAATGATGGAAGCGACATAAGAGTTAAGATTAGTCACAACTCACAAGGATACTTTAGCACGGGTACTCGTGATTCCTCCTGTGTTTCCAGCTAAGCCCAAAAGAGAATTCCACTTTCGACAAACAGCGCGGAATCGGAAAATCGCAGCGACTGGAAGCCTTGCAATGACAGTTTCAAAAAGATCTTCAGGAAACTCTCTCCAAATCTCCTGTTCCATTACTTCAGTTGAGTTCGAGCAGGGTCCCTTCTCACGGTTTCGATCTCTCCTTGGTCGTTTGCGGGGAGGAGTTTGACTGCTTTCCATTATCTTCAGTAATTCAGAGTTGTATCCAGTCCTTCCTCCACAGTAATCATCCTTGATGGAACCATGCTCAAAGTCCAGTAAATACCACCTGTAAGATAGCCATACACACAATCAATCCAACTAATATAATGGGAAAGAAGTTCCGGAAATGATGTGGACAAGACCTTTTGACTGCATAATGGAAGGTAATAATACAATCTACAAGGTGGTACTCCGGTCAGTTTGGATTGACGCATCAGATATCAAAGTTTCACTAATTGCAGGCAAATCTTGTTGTCTGACTGGAGGTAGTACCATCTTAAGTAATTCTTTCAAATAAACAAATGGATATAAAAATAGGAAAGCCTAAAGACATGAGGGCTTTGGAATTATTTCATCAGGCTTTTGGAATGAGAAATACAGCATCAGCTGGTTGGCTTTCTTTAATGCACAAACATCAGGCTTCTCATCCATTTTCCCATCAGCATTCTTCCTGCCTCTCTAAAGGCTGGTTATAATATCTAACTATTTTCCCTGGAAATTATAAGTACTCTAATCAAACCAAGGAGATATCACTAGTGAAACCCATCAAACGATTCTCAGCAGAACTAGAATGTTATCGCGATAATGAAACATCACATAACATACACTTGTAAACAGGAACTCAAAGAACTAGATTTTATATGCAGCGGATGAAGCTGGCATGACACCCTTCACTGTCTAATAACCAATGCGGCGAATGCATGACTAAACCAAACTTTGAAACACCACTTCAAACTCATTGGGAAGTATGTGTGGTTTATTGAGAAAATATTGTTTATATGCTACATTTTGATATGTCGTTTTTTGAATGACACATCCATACATCTTGGGTAAAAAGAAGTATCATAAGTACACGTCTACAATACCTTATAGCGATGAACGGTAGGAATTGATTGGTCTACAGACATAATAGTATACAAAAGAATGATGGAAGCGACATAAGAGTTAAGATTAGTCACAACTCACAAGGATACTTTAGCACGGGTACTCGTGATTCCTCCTGTGTTTCCAGCTAAGCCTTGCACCTACGTTTACCGAGTCCGCTTTCAAAACACATAGGCTACGTTGATTTTTCCCGTCCCCCTTTCTTTTGGTTCTTTGCCAACAAAGTTGTACAATCGAGGCACCCCAAAGTCAACCTAATCAGGATATATTAACATTACGAGTGGTACATACTCTAAGGTTTCCTCGGGTGGTGGACTGACCCTGAGACTTTCTCGTGCTTAATTCCATGAATATGCACGAGGAACCTTGTCCTACGCTTGGGGCAATATCAAAAGTTGTAACCATGGAAATGGGTAAACAAATTAGTAACAGCGGGGATAAAACAAAAAGGGAGGAAGGACCACCACCAAAGCACTAATAAGAACAAAAGCGAACACGGAATTCTTTCATTTCTACGCTGCACGGCATCATTCCTTCTCCGATGAACCCTACTATGGCTTGCGGGCAAATCTACCAACGCGATAAAGCAAAAAGGTAGAGAAATTTATGAACTACGGCGATAATGAAATGGAAAATTAAAGTGCGAGCGGCACTGGGGATTTAGGAAACATGATGAATCGTGCTAGCTAAATATGCTGGCCAAAGATCTGGGCGACCTAATTAATTTCCCGCGACCAAAACAGATAGACGCGGAGACGCTAGATCAGCACAGGCTCAGACGCTGATTCCCGCGAAACGGCAGGTAAACGCACAGGGGACAGATCCGAATGAAGCAGGGGACGAAGAAGGCGAGCGCGGGGAAGAGAGGGAAGCGGGGTGAGGAATTTTCGCTTGCCTGGGGAGGGGATGGGCGTTGGCGCCGTAGAGGTCCCAGAGCTCCTGGACCTGGCCGACGAGCTGCCGCAGCGCGGCCACCTCCCCCAGCTTC